>JAAOAJ010000284.1:0-40348 GCA_013781345.1 Fusarium coicis
AGTTTAGGTAAAAATTACCTAAAACCGGTCAATTCTTGTGACACCTGGGGGGGTGAATGGCTAGTCTCGGCACTACTCCACCTTTAACGTTCGCCGATGCTATCGACTAGGATCCTGTGATATGTTTTTCTCGAGGTGATGATCAAGTTAAGTTCCCCGAATTATCTATCTTACATCAGGTCGTTGCTTTGCATGCGAAACTTACCTTGGGAAAAGTGTCATTGGCGAAGGAAATACCGACACTTCGTGGTGCGGGGTTGGGGACTGTCTTGGTGATAGCCTCGGCTTACTGAGTGGGAGTTGAACTGATACGACATGATCCTTGTATTGAAGAGTGAGACTCGTCTGGTTATACGATTCCTGGTGAAGGGAATGATACGCGTAATCAAGCTTTCAACCACTTCAGCACTTCAGCGGCGAACTGCTCGAAACCATCTACAAACGAAACATGACCGGCATTCTTGATAATCACCAAGTCAATCTTGTTGGTCTTACCCGCTGCCTCAAACCCCTCTTGGATCTTATCTCTCATCTCCTTCATAGTCTCCGGTAGATTCGCATCCTTCTCACCAACGATACAAACCGCATCATCAACACTCGAACCAATCTTGGCAAACCTCGGTCGAAGATCAAAAGTCTCGCTTCTCAGTGCATTGCAACATGCTTCGAAACCATCGATCGTAGTTCCAGACATGACAGTTCGCATACGCTGTGCCTCCCGAGGGTTGTTCTCGAGCCACGCTTTACCGAACCATCGCTCTAGAGTGCTTTGGATAGTTCCGTCGAGATTACCTGCTTCTCGGGCTGCTGCGACACGAGGACCAAAGGCATCTTCTGTGCCGGCGTTGATGGGTGATGAGGAGATGGTGTCGCAGATGGCGAGCTTGCTTACGACGTTGGGATACTTGGTGGTGAAGTATACACCCGCTGATGCACCCATTGACACTCCGATCCATGAGTAGACCTTGTTGATATCCAGCTTCTTGAGAAGATGATGGACGTCTTCAGCCATAGAGTCAAACGTAGGGCTTAGGTCTTTTGGTGCGGATGATCCGCCGTGGCCGGGTTGATCATAGCGTAGGGTGCGATAACCATTGCTGTTGAGGACCTTGACGACGTGATCCCATACTGAAAGAGGTGCAGTAAGGGAGTTAGACAGAATGATGAGGGGTCCTTCTTTTGATGAGGAGTCCAAAGCGTAGGCCAACGTTCTGGAATCCGGGAGTGTCAGAGAACTAGCCATCCTGATGTTTTTCCTCGCGAGAAGATGACCTTTATGGTAGGTAAACAACGGATTGATAAAACGACGAAACATGCCAAATGCCAACGTTGTACTGATAGAGAGGTCGTCATGTTGGTCTAACCTCAAGGCGTAGGGTAGCCAGCGGTCTTTAGTTTCTCCATCCCCAAACCTTCAGCGTAACATTCCATTAGCGTCTTATTCCTACGCCATCTACGCATCCCCCGCGGAAGCATGCATCCGTCCCGCGGGAAAAGGAGCCCCAGATCCGGGAAGCATCGATTCGATGAGTCCTTTTCCCTTCCCCGTTCCTATTAAACCATGTCTGAATCTGCCTATGCAAAGCGTCGTCTGCGGCGCATCCCTGACGAATCCCGTAAACGGAATGCTCAAAGCTGTGATCGTTGTCGAAAGGTGAGTAAAGTGGTGGAGGATTGGGGGTTGAGTGGTGTTGACTTGGTGTAGAGGAGGTGTAAATGTGTACCTGATCCTTCGGGTGCAGGCTGTGTGAATTGCCTTGAACATAATGTCACTTGCTCGTATACGGCGCCACGAAAGACGCGCTTCTACGGGAGTGTGGATGATTTGAGCGATAGGTCTGTCTCACTTCTGCATATCTGGTGTAACGTCGTTGACAAATTAGGTATCGATGTCTCGAAGCTATTGTCAGAGGCGCTTTTCCGAATGAGACTCTAGATCATGTTAGTGATCTTGCGCAATTGGGCCAGAAGATGGGGTATAAGATGCCTGATATCTCTGATCCTAATAGAACACACATGAGAGTTGAGGATCTGGTGCAGAATCCTTCGAGTAAAGAACGGACTCCGAGTACGGGGCCGAATATCATCGCGGCGGATTCCAAGGGTGATACTTCGCCGAGGAGTTCAAAGTCGCATAGTGAGGAGCCGCAATCGTCGCTTGTGAAGGATAACTCTGGGCATGAGCACTATATCGGACCTTCAGGGACTCTCAACTTCTGGAACCAACTTCGGAATCTTGTTGACTCTAATAACAGTCCTTATCCGTCTCCTGGTAGTGAAGGAGTAACTAAATTCACGCAGGATAACACAAGTCGGCTTTTAGAAGCCGATGGCCAAGACGAAGATGACCAACCGCCGCGGACTGCAGCAACACCTCAAGATGGACCATCCCCTGGAGCAATTACTTCAGCTATCGCACGAGACTTTACACGTCTTCCAACAGCAGATATGGATGAAATCCTCGGCCAATTTCCTTCAAACGAAGTCCTTGATCTCCTTATACAGTCATACTTCAAGAACGTTCACGATGACTTTCCTCTCTTTCACAGAGCGACCTTTGAGGAAGAGTACGAAAGCTTCGTCGTCGAAGCTCGCAGCAATACTCGGCTTCCATCAAGACCACTTAGATTACCGGACTGGGGATGGATAGGTTGTCTTCATATGATTGTGGTATTTGGCTCTATCGCTGATAGGTCGATACCCAACGTTGATCATTCTGCTCTTCGAAGGCGATCTATTGCAGTTGCTAGAGGTCTACTTCCTCAGTTCATCTCGAAGTGCTCACTTACGAATGTCCGAGTTTTACTCCTTCTTTCACTCTTTTTGCACAACAATAACGAAAGAAATGCTGCGTGGAACATTGCCGGAACAGCCACTCGGATCTCTTTCGCGCTTGGTCTCCATCGCTCAGACATGAGTGCCTCATTCAGACCTTTGGAGCGAGAAGTTCGGAAATGGGTCTTTTGCACACTCTACTCTTTCGAGCAGTTCCTCGCTTCAAGTCTCGGTCGACCCAGTGGCCTTCAAGAACTCGACGTCGAAGTCGTTCCACCACGAGAAGGTTTTGTAGAAGGAGGAATAGGGACTAATGCCAGACTCGTATCGTGGTCTGTCAAACTTCAAGCCATTCTTGCGCGGACAAGACTCTTGCATGTTGGTATAAGTCAAAGTTCGGGGCCGACGCTTGATGAGATCCTGACTGCGTTAAATGGTTGGAAGAGAGATATTGGAAAAGCACCTGGTCTCGATGTTGCGTGGATCAAAATGGAGGGACCGGCTCTGGAGTCTATCGATCATGAAGGGGCTGTTGATATGGAGGAACTAAAGGTATCGTTGGCATGGAAAACACGAGCTCAACTTCGCGCCGTGTTGCTTCTGCATATTCACTTTCATTACATCGCCATCGTGGCTACACGCCCACTTCTGCTCCGCGACGTTGCAGCAGCACGGAAAGAAGACGCGCCAAAAACTCCAGTTTCTGCACATGCAGCCTTATGTGTCAAGCATGCGTGTCAACTGAGTTACCTGATGATACTCCTCGACCACTTTGATGTCATCAACGGTCTTTCTGGCCTCGATATCTTTTACGCTTACTGCTCTGCCATGATCCTCATCCTACGCTTATTACGACTACGCCCCGGCGAAGGCGCAGAAAGTATCGGACCAGATGAAGTAATGCTCCAGAACAAAGTCCGGCGCCTCGTCGCAACCTTACGAAACGTCATCAACCACACGGACAAATGCGGCTCAATGAAGCGACTAGCTCAAGTCGTTGATACATTCTCTGAGTGCGCCAACAATCCGACTGATCCTCCGGGTATAGCGAATCTACCCCCGCAGGGGATCAACATGAACAATCTGCCGTACCCAACTGGTTGGTCAGCTGAACAAGTGCAGGGCCAAGGGGTTACATTGGGATCGATGGAAGGATTGTTGGACTTTTTGCCGTTTCCGGGGTTTGGCATGGCGGAGGGATCTTTGGCGCAGTATGTGCCGGGGAGTGAGATGGAGATGACGGGGTGGCATGATATGGAGTTTTTGATGGAGGGGTATGGGGATCAGAGTAGGACGAATTATTAGATGGTGATATGATACTCATGATAGACGTAATGATGAAGGATATGAACTACTTCCAGGAGAATTTGTTGAATCTGTTGATGTTCGGCGTGGTCACCTCTTCTTTTACCATCTTGGCAAACCGAAGCAACGGTCCCAGGCCGGCTTGCTGAGAAGCCTTCTTTGGCAAATCCTGGAGTCTCACCCCACGGCGATCGAAACTGTTCTACCGAACACTTGGAAAGAGGCTCAGGGCGACGACTCAAAACCACTTTCGGCTCCCACAGTCGCAGAAATGACAGCGGAGCTCACTGCTTTCTGCACACACTATCTCGTCGATAGGAAGCTCTTCCTACTGATTGATGGCATTGACGAGTACGAGAGCAGTGATCTTGATACAGCGAGCTTTATCGAGAAACTTGGTTTACTCGCGAACGTCAAGGTCCTTGTTTTCAGCAGATCTCATTTAGCCTTCATATCAACCTTTTCCGAGTACCCAAAACTGACCCTGCAGGACCTGACAAGAAACGATATCATTGCCCATATTGACGACAAGGTGGCCAGGCATCCTGACCTCATTATGCTATCTCAGGTCGAAGGACCACAAGCTACCAATGAAATCGTCAAAGAACTAATTGAGAAGCCGTCAGGGGTCTTTCCTTGGGTTGTTCTCGCTTGCTGTTCAGTTGTGGAAGGCTTGATTGCTTATGATAGCATCGCGGATATCAAGGCACGCGTAGATGAGCTACCTTGGGAGGGTTAAGGTGATAGTATATCCCATCTATGAAATGCTGTCTTCTAACTAGTTGAAGATTCCGGATTTCTAGACAACAGTCGACACTGAATGCCTGATCCAGAGTAATCAGACTATCAGAACCTGTTAAGCTAAGCCTTGAACCCGTACATATGAACTTGAGCGCTCCACTTCGCAGCCTCTATTATCAACTCGTTGATGTCTCGGCTACCTTTGGTGGTGTTGTGAAATCGCTCAACAGCCAACTGGATCTCGACACAGATTTGAGAAAGAGATTTCATTCAACAAATCCAGCAATTTTTCAGAGAGGTAATGCACTTCTTGAGAATTTGGCCACTAGACACGCATGCCAACGCACCGTTCAATGATAGTTTCCGCTGACGCCACAGCAGGCCTCGCTGGGGGGAACCTTGGGTGACTGATGGTGAAGTGAGCCAGGCATGGAATCCTTACCTTTTGACGCTACGTATGTTATGCGAAGCTGTTTTTCTGCAAGGGGCTCTATGTCCACAAAGTGCAAATCGAAATAGATTATGGCGAAAGTGAGGTTGTCGCTTGGACCTGGTATATACGGAGCTTAGCCAACACCGTTTAGCATAGAACCAGGCTCTTTTGACCGTTTGTTATGTGGCCTTCTGTTGTGAGTACTAAAGGTTTTTATAGCTAGGCACTGGAAGTGAAAATGCTACACTAAACTGCTGGGAATTGTAAGGCTTGGTGGTTGCTATGGAATTAGGGAGGTGTTATGAGCGAGTGATATGCGCCCATAGACGGCCCAACTGTCAGAACTTCGTCTATCTCTCGTCGAACTAAGTTCAAAAAACCGTTGAGACTATTAAGGTCGGTATCTGCATTATTACAGGGAAGCTCAGTCTAAGTGTTTAGCTGTAATCTAGTTAGATCCAATTTCCACATTGCTATCTTGAGTGACGTCAACACTTTGATACCAGTTGCCAGAAGCTAGTATACACTCAGAGATAACTTACTCGGCTATCAGTTCGTCCCTCGGACCGTGCTCGGGCCGTGTAACCGTGTTTCCAGGCCGTGTTACACTCGATCGGCAGGTCCACTATCCCGCATGCGAGTCGTTGACATTCCACCTGCTATACCTGGACTTAGCTTGGTGCGGGGAAAACAGGATGAAGACAAGTCTAATTTAAGTCTAAATACAAGCTTTCGAGCTGCGGCGAATCAGAATATCCCCTCTTTGCAATTACCCCAGATCGCCAAGAGCTGTCTAGCCTCATCAAGATGATCTAGACTGTGGGAATCAGATCTTCAGTCTTCGAGGAGAACGCATTGATGTCTGCGATCAAGTCTTATATGGGGTATAAATACGGCCCAAGAAGACTCACCGAAAGAGTACAGATCAGCCTCCAAACCACTTCTTTACTCCATACATCCATTATTCCAATTTGTCTCTGAGTAAACCGCTGTTATGAGTGACAAAGGCAGTGTCAATATTGCTGAAAACACCGACAATGCCAAAGTGTCCTTGGCCGAGGGCGCAGGCTTCACTGAAGCCGACACCAAAAGACTGATCCGCAAAATCGACTGGTCCATTATCCCATTCGTCTCTCTACTCTACCTCCTCTCGTTCCTCGACCGAACCAATATCGGCAATGCTCGTCTGGATACCCTCGAGTTAGACCTCGACATGTCAGGTATAATGTACAATCATGCACTCGCCATATTCTTTCCCTTCTACATCATAGCAGAAATCCCATCCAACATGGGCATGAAGCGATTCAGGCCCTGGATCTGGATCCCCTCTATGATGGTCGTATGGGGTATTTGCTGCACCCTGATGGGTATAGTGCATAACTATGCTGGTCTGTTGACTGCAAGAAGCTTCCTTGGTCTAGCAGAGGGTGGTTTGTTCCCGGGAATCGCCTACTAGTATGTCTCTTGTCGATCGGGCTTTGGAATCGTGGGCTAACATTTCTAGTATCACCATGTGGTACCGTCGTCACGAGTGCGGCTTTCGAATGGCGATTTTCTTCTCTGCTGCGACGGCTGCTGGTGTATTCGGCGGCTTTCTCGCCCGCGGTATCATGGAGATGCGAGGTCTTGCAGGCCTGGCTGGCTGGCAATGGATCTTTATCATCGAAGGCCTTCTCACGGTAGTAGTCGGTACGTGTTCCATTTGATATACCCGCATGAGATTGATGTTAACAGTTGCGACCTACAGCACTGGCCTCATTCAAGCTGATGGCAGATTATCCCGACCGAGCCAAATTTATAACAGACGCAGAGAGGAAACATATTCAAGAACGCCTGATGCTTGATCGATCGGGGCTAGCCGAGGAGTTCGAAATGAAGTACGTCTGGGATGCGTTCAAAGACTGGAAGATCTGGGTACACATGCTTATCGCGACTGGTACATTTACCGGAGTGTACTCCTACTCCCTCTTTTTACCCACCATCATTCGCGACCTCGGGTACTCCAGCACGACTGCCCAGCTTATGAGCACCCCTCCTTATTTGGTCGCGTGTTTTGTGTGCGTTGTGGCTGGCTGGTGGGCGGACAAGATCCAACAGAGAGGAATATTCATGATTGTATTCATCACCATGGCGTAAGTAACCTTAGACATTGATGCTTGTAGCTACATACTGACAACCTACCAGTGGACTTGGCCTCATTCTCCTCATGGCCGTTCGCAATTCTGGAGTTCGCTACTTCGGCTGCTTCCTCCTCGCCTCGGGCATATTCCCATCTGTTCCCCAAGGCATTGCCTGGAACAGCAACAACATCGGTGGATCGCTCAAACGAGGCGTCGGCATCGCGATGAATGTGAGCTGCGGTAACCTTGGCGGCATCATCGCATCCTATCTGTTCTTAACCAAAGATGCGCCAAGATATTTCCCAGGCTTTGGAACTCTCTTGGGCTGCCAGGTGATGGCGTTGATCTTGTCTATCTGGATGGCGATCTACCTACGCCGTGAGAATGCTCGCCGGGACGCTACACATAAGGATCCTAGCTTGTATACCGAAGACGAAAAGCATGCTGAGCGGGAGAAAGGCGATAATGCGACATTCTTTCGGTATACAATTTAGAAAGCAGGGTCAATTTACAATTATCTGAGACAGAGGGCCCATAGGGACATAGCAAATATAATGATAGCACCAACATGCCAGCCTTTCCACTCTATAAGATGCACAAACGAGGCTACGAGACTTTTTCTAGTTACTTTGGGAATTAAATTTGCTTTACTTTCACTATTATTGAACTAGGTCGAGATCTTGGTGCCAAGGTTAGCTGTCTAGCTTAGATACTCCCAAGTCACCATTCTGAACATCTCATAATGTTGGTAAGGTAGGTAGTGGCCTTCTGCAGCTAGGTTCTGTAAAAACGGGCACACTGCTCAGATCAGCAAAAACATACAACAGCGGGGATTCGCTGGTCATCACCGACCCAACTACTAATCCACCGGTTAGTGGCTTAACTAAGGGAGAGCGGACGGGATCCCGTGTTCTCCACTACCTATGGTCGTATGTACCAGTGGACTACGCATTACAGGTCATATTCATGGTCTTTCGCTATAGTTGCAAGTGCATGTCATATGCTTGCGCCGTTGCTGGCATGCATGACGAGTGGTAGATTTAAGCTCATATTCTTGCACAGAGGATGTACTACAGTTAACTCAACTGCCAACCTTTAGCCATACTTGTAACCAAAATGCTATCGGGCTTCTGATCTTTGTATAACAATGGCTCCCTAATGCACAGCAATCTCTCAAAATGTGACATTTTCTGAACACCCTGTATGGTGCTATATTTCTCTCATAGAGAGCCAAGATCCTTCATGATTCCTCCGAAAGTTAGACTATGAAGGCCACAGAGACCCACCGAAGTCTGTGGCGACTGTGGGGAAGCTCAGTCCCAGCTGGAATCCAATGGGGGCTCCAGAAGCATAGGTAGCTGGTCGAATTGACGGATAACAGATATTTCTCTTTCAAACAACACTTTAGAGGAGCTGTTGGAAGAGGGGGAGTACAAGATAGGCGTGACTTTTGTATCGAGAGCACCCTTGACATCAGCCTCGACAGAATCGCCAACCATGTACATGTTCTTCGTATTGACGCTCAGCTCTTGCATGGCATAATGGAAGATCCTCACATCAGGTTTAGGATAGCCGACTTCTTCTGATGTGATGACGCGCTCAACGAGATCAAAGACACCAGTGTCTTTGGCCTTTGCTATCTGGCTTTCGGTCGGGCCATTTGTGATAATAGCAGTGCGATAACCTTTCTGGCGAAGGTTTCTCAGGGCCTCAATGCTTCCAGGTATCGCCTTTCGACTCATTCTGTAGCCCTCTTTGTACACACTCCGAAAACGCGCAACACCATCGTTGTTCGGTTCTGGAAGGCCTAGAAGCCTGAAGAAAAGGTTGACCTTCTCTGCATCTTGCTGTTCGTACCTTATCTCTTTTCGGAGGTATTTGTCGTAAACATTATTGAGGGCTTTGTTATACTTCTCGACAAGGACGTCCACGGGGATCTCACGAGGAAGTGGGAATATAGTTCGTACGAGGGCCATGGCATAGTTGAGAGACTTTTCGTGATCGAACAATGTGTTGTCGAGATCGAAGAAAACCATCGTCCGACGGGGCTCGGACACATATTCGAGGAGAGTATCGAAGTATGGAATACCGAAGGGGGGTGGAAGCGACATTACGGCAGGTGCTGCGACTTTCCTATAGATGCTGAGTTCGCTGGAACAGAGATCAACGAAATGGTGGGAAGATAAAAAGAGAAAGTCGTAAGAGGCTGAGACTCAACTTAATTACTTATCTTATTAAATGAGTATCAAGGTTGTGCTCACAATAACTTTATTGAATGTCGGTGGTATTTGCAGCTGAGCCTCGTGGCTGAGAGCTTAAATCAGCACACAAAACTATAATCTCCCATGTAACTCAACCAGGTGTCTTCATTTGCACCAAAGCATGCCGTATTGTGCAATCCCAGTCCTTCAGCGAGTTCCACAACTGCGGTTTCACTGCCCGCGTACCATCTCCGCTGGACCACTTTGCCGTGAATGCCGCCAAAATCTGGCGCATCCCCTCTGTTTCGTATGCCCTAGTGTAAAGATCAGCTCTCTCAGGATTCCCAGATTCCATTTCATTATCGATGAGAAACGACACGTATAACTGAACCAAGCCAGCCGTCGCAGCCATGATGGGCGCCGCGAACGACGTCCCCCGCCGAAAACCATAACCGCAGGGGACGCCCTGGGCCAGCGTTCCGAAGTGAGGGGCCAAGCTGTTTGATTCGCTCGGATTATACTCTTCGGGAAATGTGCCTCGCGATGTGGTTCCCCTGACAGATACGACTTCTGGCCAACAAGCCGGAGCTAGTTCGGGTGACAGGCCGCCTTCATTGCTGGCAGCGGCTAACATGATGAGATTTGGGTGAAGGTGTCCGTTCCTCCTGTCTCTTATGGCATCTTCAATGGCCAACTTGAGGACATGCGGTTCCGTGATGTAGCCAAAGGACATGGAGATTATGTCAACCATCCACACAGTTGAAGCGTGGTGTATGGCCTAATAGATGCTCTGTCAGCACGACACCTTGGCAGAGGGTTGGCTTGACTCACCTGTCTGATGCTGTCCAGAACCCCATCATATGTCTGACGATTAACCATGTCTCTCCTGTCGGCCGCGATGCGGGCAACATAGATATTAGCCCGCGGAAGCAGCATTAGAAGAATGGTGGCAATGTTTGTGCCATGCTTCCCTCTTATCCCAAAATTGCCAGCTTCTACACCATCTTGGTCAATCATATCCGTACTTGTTGGAATGGCAAAATCTCGCCAAATTATTCTACCTAGGTCACCAGGGTCGCCTGCACGTTCTGTTTTAAAGAAGTTGCAGTCTGGGTCGCACCCAGTATCTAAAATGCAAATTTTTGGCTGCTTCCCCTTCGTTTTAACGCAGTCGTGGACGGCACGACTGAGGTCTAGAAACTCTGATATCCATTCAATACCGTCTGTCCTAATGTGATCGAACGAATCAGACAAGTCAACAACGGAGGGGAATGCTGCGAAGGGAGTAAGTCACCTACACCTCTTTTCGGTTCCCCTTGGGCTTTTCCAGGAAATTAATGAAGGTCTTGTACTGCTCTATCTTGGCCAAGGTACTGACATCGGCGGCAAGACTAGGGTGTTCTGTTTGTCGAACAAGAAGAGTTGGCATTGCTAGCGTGTCTGCATGGAACGTGGATAGATAAAGGAGCCTCAATGGACGCACGACGTTGTGTAGGAGCCAGTCTCGTTTCTCCGCCAGAAGCGCGTGGGGTTTGCGTGAGTCGCGGGCAAAAAGATTAACGTCCAAGCAATTCACGATTGCCTGTTGGACATGTCTCTGGCCTTCAAATTGCGACCTGGCATATCCTGCATACTGAGCTCGCCGCACGTGTGCCTCTGACCATGTTAAGCCACTTGTCAGACCCGAGTCCTCCCAAATATCGAGGAGCAGAAGGCCAAGGGATATAGGGCCGGGGTAATACCTGGCGCCTCCCTGATCTTGGTGAAAGTTCATTCCCAGGTCGCTGTGATAAGCGCGTCTGAGCTCATATTCTGTCTTGAAATTTATACTGACGTAAGGATGCCGATGTGAGAAGAGGGAAAGGCCATTCGACGTGTCAATAGCAGGCCCAATGAGAGGCTCCGGCGGACAATCTACGTCGGGGATCGTGGACAGGCTCTGGAGCGTCCACAATTGCTGCGCTGCGAGTCGAGTATCGTAGTACTGGCTCAGGGACCTCCCGACGACGTAGGCCAGAAAAACCTTGTCATGAAGCGACATTCTTGTGACATCCCGTTCCAGTAGTCGAGGTGCTTCTCTGTTGCCGTGCAGGCATGTTCGGCGCCGGGCATTACCAAGCATATGCTCTTCCAGCGCCTTGATCGTGCCCGTTGTAACGCAGAGAATGGGTTTCGCGTCTTCTGACTCCGAGGAGAGTAGGCAAAGACGGAACCCGTGACTGGGAGAAATGTAGCTCTGACAAAGTGCCCCTTCTAAGACTTTCTCCACACCCTTTTCCGATTGAACTAGTAGGCTCATTTCTGCTCTAAAATCTATTAATACCTGAAGTCGTATTTCATGTTTTTATGGCTTGGGAGGTGGATAAATACCTGCTCATGATATTGACTTCTACCTCATGATAGCACTTTGTGCTACCCCCTTTTGTGCACCCGTGCTTGGTACTTTCAGATGTGGAAGCGCTAAAAATAGCCTCATACATCCAGGTACCCTCCGGTTGTGAAGGTAACTTTGGCTCGTCAAGTCGTAAGTGAAAGGTCCGGAGATGGTTTTCCAGCGGCCGGAATGGATGGCATAAGATATGTGGATTCAAGGCAGAGTATAGCATATCCTCCTCTCGCTGAGACTTTTTCTCTGATGGCAGACTATGTTGGGGAACAGGTGTTGCTGAACCGTCTGAGTTGCGTCGCCTCTTGGTTGGTCGATTTGTTTCGGACTCGACCGCCTCGTCTTCACTCCGGCGTTTACACCCACCTGAATTCAGCCCATCTAAATAGTCGAGGGCGTCATTGATTTGCTTTTGTGCGGCATTTGAAAGCACTTCTCCAGCTACTGGCTCGTCCCTCGAAGCACAAGCTTGTTCGATGAGGGCGTCGACTTCGACAGGGAAGTTGCGCCTAATCGCTTGTTGGATAGAGAATTGAAGTTTAGCGTTTGCTTTACCTTGTTGAATCTGAGAAACGGAAAACAACTTGGGATAAATCGTCGATGTTGGCTCGGAGTCAGGCCCCCAGGACGAACCGGAATCGCTGGAGTATGCCTTCTGAAG
Source organism: Fusarium coicis (assembly GCA_013781345.1). NCBI lineage: Eukaryota > Fungi > Ascomycota > Sordariomycetes > Hypocreales > Nectriaceae > Fusarium > Fusarium coicis. The sequence continues at coordinate 12,623 of JAAOAJ010000284.1, forward strand.
GTCTGGTTAGCGACATAGAAATGAAACTATACAGAGAGCGATGGGCGATGCATACAAGACAAGTGTCTTCCAGGAACCGCAACAGAGCCTCAAGCTGTGGGGTGTTGGGGGGTAAAGGGAATGACACTCGTTTCAATCCAACAAGGCTGAGTAGCCCCAACCTCTCCTCACTACTGGTGACCATGAGTCTGAGGCTCTCCTCCGCGATACGGGCCAAGGCCTCAGATGCCACTGGACGCTCTAACTGTAGGTCCATCAACGAAGCGGAAAGTGTGATTTGAATTTGTTTCACTTTGAACTGAACAGCCCAGATGAAATGGGATAGTTACTATTGAGCTCTCACGCGGGATAAAGCTCCCGTGTAAGCGCCGGGGTCCCAGTAAACCAGCCAATCAAAGGCCTAAAGGACACTTGAGACGAACTGGTCACAAGAGATCTTGGGATGCAGGGCAAGTCGGACATCCCATCCTTAAACCCCCACTCCGGGAACTTGACCCTGTGAAGAACTGACATCTCGTTGATGGACCTGACAATCTGACCAGGTCCATGCAGCCAACTTTCGCTTCAGGACGGTGCAAGGACTTGGTCTTGTCCTTGATACTGCACAGATGGAAATTCAATTCCCAGTACTGGAACATTGTAGCCGGGCGTCCTCAGAGCCTTGACTCTGGATTCCGAGATTAGGCGTCCGTCTGGGCCGCCTGGGGCTGAGTAGCTGAAAACCCATTTCCGTCATCACGCATGTAAGCGATGTGATGGTGCGGTTGCACAATGCTTATGTTTATTGTATTTATTGCTAGGCTGCATGCTTACCCCTCTAATCCCTCCTTGCTAACTGGTGTATTTTCAGCCACCCAACGCCTCCTAGGTACTTTCAACCCACCAGGACGTTTTGGCCATTGGCTCAAAACAAGGCAATCAAAGAGGCAGCGAGGCCAGAAGAATCACGTGGACAAACAAGCATTTGCATTTTTGCCTGAAGAAAACAGCGCATCCTCACAAGTGGCAATACGAAAGTATGAAAGACCACAACACGACACGCTATCTTAGATGCCGTCTTCTAGGTGAGGCAATCGCAAGTCGCCGATGTGGGATCACGAAAGCATGAGTGCAGCCACGAAAATGAGTGAGCGCATCGCGACATCACGCAAGTTGAATCCAGCAGCTGCACTCCTTTGGCATCCGCCTGGAAACAAGATTGCTTTCCTTGACGAATTCCATTTTCCTCGTCTCCGTAGCCCAATTCTAGACGCGACATTGGCCTGTCGCCAGAGCTTCAGGGGCATCTGCTTCACAAGACACAACAAGTCGAAATGGGCAGAGGAGAATCTGATAAGCTTCAACGCTTGGTCCGTCTCCTCGGGAGCTGGTGTTTGGGGAGAGTTTAGCTTGGACGACAAGCTTGTGACGAGGAGACAGGACAGCTGCATCTTGCGGAATCTTTTGTGGATGCTTGATGACTTTGTCAGCGCTGTCGGCCGGATAGGCAAGTAACATTATATCCCAGGACGTCTCTACCATGTAGTTCGGCTCCTCGAGTCTCGCACATAATCGGTGACTAACAATGTCTTGGTTCTTTTCAATACAGGTGGATACACTGAAGAGTCCAACGTCAAAGGAGCCGAATCTGTGCTCAGACAACTATTTATTCTTACAGAGGGCTTTCTTCGGTCTCTTCCTTTAGCACATTTCTGGGACTCTGAGTCATCTTTTGGAGATGAAGTAGATGAGGACTTGTTGTCGTTCAAATCTACCCTCGTCTCCGAGTACGAGCCGTTACGGGCAAACACAGAGGAAGGCCGTGTCCAGAGTATCAGAGTTATACGAGATCGACTGGTCGAAGCAAACTCAAAACGACGTCGTCGTCTTCAGAATGCAAGAAAGCGGAGAGTTGAGTCCAGATCAGGCGCTTTGCCACAAGGACAAGGGCTTTATCCTGTCCTGCCACCTCCCGTGGCCGCTGGTAGCAAGGTCTTCGAATGTCCTCACTGTTTTGAGAATCTGCCGGTGTATCTAGCACGCGCAGGTCATTGGAGGTGAAGTTAATTCTATTATTGCCTTATCAGTCTATTGGCTAACAGGTCTCATAGAGAGCACGTAATGGCCGATCTTGCACCTTTTACGTGTGTGGTATCGGAATGTCAGCATCCGAACTTGTTCTTCACATCGGAGCTTGACTGGAGATCGCACATGAATCGTGAGCATGGTGTGCAGAGGTGGAAATGCTATTATTGCGACCCATCAATTAGTTTCGACAGTCTTAGAACCCTAAGAAAACATCTCGAGGTGAAGCGACTAGACAAAGTGCATGCTGCTGCTCTCAAGCTTGGGGACGCTGCACTCTCGTCCGAGACGGCTAGTTGGGAGATCGACAAGCCCTTAGAATGCCCGTTCTGTCCCGAAATGGACCTGAGGGATCGTGCTCTGGATCATATCGCAAACTGCTTGTTTGGCTTCGCCATGAAGGCACTTTTATACAATGATACGTATGTCCTGCGATTACCATCCGCTCTCGAAGGAGATGACGCTGAATATTTAAACAGAGACATACATAGGGCACCGAAGGGAGTGTCAGTGGTACCCGTCGAACTGTTGGATGCAGGAGATAGCGCTGAACTCAACATGCCCGTGGAGAACATACCCGGATCGATTGACCTGATGAGTACCGAAGGCCAACCAGTTCCAGATCGCCCGCAAGCTATCAGCCCCAGTAATTTGCCAAAGACCCAGACTGGATCTAGGCAATCCTCAACGAGTAGACTACCAAAGCGCGGAGACCATCGTGGCCGTCGCAGCGCTGCCAGGACAAGGCAACCTCGGGCACTTCCAGATGCATTACCGGAAGCTCTTGTTCAGGGATCAGCGCTGTCGGCCGACCCAGCGGTGAGCAGCGATGGCCCTCCGGCAAAGCGACGGAAGCTGAGTGATGATGACAGGGATACTCGCACCTCCAATACATCCTCAGTCTTTGCAACTATCGATGGATCCGGGGTCTCGGGCTCTACTGGTCGTAAAATGGCAAGTGGCAACAATTCGATAAGATCCCATTGGGTTGATGCGTGGAATTTTGAAAAGTTACCCTGGGAGAGATGGGAAATCTTCCAGACCGGTCAAGGACACCAAGAAACAGGAGCCTTTTATGGTATGGATCTATGTGAAAGATTCGAGAAGCTCGTACATAACAACTAGCTAGTTTACACATCAAAGTAACCAAAGAAATTAATAAGCACCACTAAGCGTTCCAGAGTAATGTGCATTGTGGTTCGCCCAGGCATACTTACTCGGCTTTAGACAGCCTACTCATGCACCTATATAAGTGAGGCGAGCAGTTGGGGGTCTCCGTTTTCCAATAGAACTGACAAGCAGCCCTCCATGTCCCTCAGCGGTGAGGCGTGCGTTAAAGCCCTTGGGCTCTCCTTTTCAGCCTGGGCATCATTATTGAACATAAATTCCATCGTTTCCCCTCTTATTTGGCCCCATCCCGAAAAGCTACGCCGGTATTTCGCTTTCAACCTGACGCCGCTCCATTGTCTCCAACGCCATCCGCCGTCAAACTGAAAACGCCCACCTAGCGCCTCTAACATTATCCCACCATGGCTTCGGAGCACAGTTACATTCTTGTGCCGGAACCAGGCCAGCCCACCTCTCAGATTGCCATTGGTAATATCTTCAGAGAACGCAGAAAGGTCGATCAACAGCCGTTCGCTGGGCCCGGGCCGACGGGTGTTCTGATGCAGCTCCATGCAACAGAGTTTGATGTAAGACTCACATTTAACATGAGCAAGCGCATGGCTGCCAACCTCAAAGCAAAGCTGTGCTCTTTCCTTGGCATCAGCGCGGGCTTTGAATCTTCCCAAGAAGGAGATGTTGCTTTGAAAATTGGCAAGGTCGAGACATACCGGATCGCCATGGAGGGTGATACTCTCCATCAGTATGTGAAGAAGCGGCTCGCCGAGCTCGAAAAAGACGCAGAAGCGTTGAGAAGGCTCAAGCTTAATCCCACGAAGCCAGCACGACTATTCATGATCACAGGCATCAAGGTCGCCACAGAAATGGAGAGATATGTCGCTGAGAAACGCCACCGCGGAGGAAAATTAGACGCCGGATTTCCCCTCGACCCGCACCAAGCGGCAGGTCTGCAAGCTACTGGGGCTATCGATCGGGACAGGAATTGGTCGGCTTCGGGGAAAATGGATGGTCCTATTGTGATTGCGTATCAGTTGTACTATGTGCCATGGAAGAATGACAAAGCTCAAGTTGAGAAGAACTTGAAGTACGGAATGTTGGGTGACGAGAAGGGCAGTGACGAAGATGAGGATGAGGATGAGGATGAGGATGAGGATGAGGATGAGGATGGTGAGGAGAGTGAGGGTGAGAACGAGGACCTGGAGGACGACTGGAGTTGGCTCATGCAGCTTGGAAGCTGATCTTCGGCAGCTATACAAATCGGTCATAACAATTACCGGGTCAACTATGGATTAACGACTAATATAAATTTAGTTTGGGAGCTACAGACTACTTTTATTTTCTCTTAATCTTAACACTCCCTAACTCATGTTAAGTACTATCTTGCAGAGTATATTAGAGTTACTTACCTCTTGGGAATAGCTTGCAAGCAATGTGCCATCCTTTGCAAATACCTTTGCACTAGCCAAACATCTTTCATCACCTGCCCAGGGGCAGTTGACCTCGACTAACATCCATTCGTCGGCTCGTATGCTTGATGACGAGTGAAAGTAGATAGAATGGTTGAGGGTGGACAGCATCCCAACTGCTGTCCCTGCTAAAACCGATGATTTCACGCTTTCCGCAATCGATTCCGGAAATTGGAAGTAACCGTGGGCATACGGGGCTATTGTTATTGCAAGCCAATCAGATAGAAAAGCCAGAACGGCTTGATGCACCGTAATGTCGTCAGCATGGAGGATTTCCTCTCGTGCACGGATCCAACACCGCAATACCTTGTCCTGTGGCGGAATGCTGTCGTCTCCTAAGCTGACGGCTGAGGTATCCGGAGCAATTGCGTCGATTCCCTGTTCTTGGTATATATGTCGTTCTTCTGCTGGTGGTTTTCCAACCAGTGCCATTACTGAGGCATGGTGAATGTGCTGAGGCATTTTAGAACGCGTTCGGGCGAATGACACCACAGCAAGATGGATGCATCTTCCTTCCTGGATTGCGTGGACCGTTCTTGTAGCATAAGAGCGCCCATCACGAGCTCTCGCTACTGAATAGGTGACTGGGGATTTGTCGCTTCCGAGGAGAAAGAATTGGCTCTGTAGGGAATGACAGACAAAGTCTTCACGTACTGTCTTCTTTGCCGCTATCAAGCTTTGCGACATGATCAGTCTGCATAGCCACTATTAACTCTTGAATGATTTGAGCCTCATGGATCAGAAAAGAACACGTACCCCCCATAAAGCCCTCTTCCTCCAGGAGGATGCCAAAGGCCAGTGGTCGTTTTGAGAATATCCTAGTAGAAACACACGTTCAGCAGTCTATTTCACTTTCAATGAGCCCAGGAGGAGAATTGAATTTGACAACTTACTTTTTCGATCCTCTCTAGTTGGAATAAGCCTTCCACTTTCGACAGTCCAGGCGGACGGATCGCGTCTGATTGGGCTACCATTCTTGACAAGGGTGCTCTTTGTGAGCCAGTGCATCAAACGAGTGGGATGCTCCGTTTGAAAGGACAGGAGCAGGACAAATCAGCTTTGCTTAAGATCTTATTTAAGCAGATGGTAAACTACCACGCGTCGCAGCCACGGGCCGTTGGGTGTACTGATTCTAGGAGGACAGACTTATTTTGGACTATCTGCCTTGAGACCAACCTTGGAACGGATCTACTGATATCTTTTTTCCCCATGAGGAAATTAAAATTTGCCTCGGCTAGAGTGGAAAGTGCATTCGCACCTTTTAACCCCGCATTCTCCTCTACCTCCAACTGTGTTCACTGTTGATGGAACTCGGTGATATTATGCCTTCCACGACATCTACATCGCTTAGAAACAATGCAGTAGATTGTAAGTAATAACCCCACAGTACCAGCCGCATAGACATCTCTCTGTCATTCGCCCTCCCTGGAAACCTTGTAGCCCTTATTATCTATCGGGATCTTCATGCGTGCAGCTATCCTAATAAAAAGTATTTTACTTTCAAAGACAGCGGAATTCTCTTGAAAGGATTTGCTTTAAATGTCTTGTGTTTTGTCCTTTCCTATGGAAAGCCAACAGGTAACAGTATCGATTTTCCCCCAATGCTCTTGTGGTAGCGATGTATTTGCAAGCGCTGACCAGCTAATGGCCTCAGCAATAGATTAACCAGCTTCCTCATGGTTTACGAGTCGGCGTCCTGCCCAAAGTCTGACGCTACTACCGTGCCTTGCCTCGAATGCCACACCCCGGACTGCAATGAGTTCCATGTGTAGGTCAACTTCCCGTATCGATGTTGTTCTAGTTCACCACGGACCGGCCCTTTCTGGAAGCTAAATTCTGTGTGCTGGCGACAATTGATTGTGGCTAGCTGAAAAGTGAGGGGTAGTTGAAACAGCTTACATCGGGCTGGCTGAGTGGACTCTTCCGGAACTTATCATATTACTCCTATTGGTCTCTTGAAACGACGGCGAGTCGAGACCAGACTATTGATCTACCCGTATTCACTAGCGCAGGGAGCCAAGATTCTATAGAGGCAAACTCTCGCAAGAGACGCTGCACAGTGTCGTTCGTATGGACAAATCCTGAGACATTGATTGTGATACATGTATTGGAATGTGACATATACGAGATTCTCGGTGTAGCTCATGAAGCGGCTAGCGTTGGGCATGCCTGCAGAGTGCTACTCAACATTTCCACTTATCTATAAAAGCTCATCTTTGAGTCGTCTTGAATCCAAGGAGACAGGAAAAAGCAGCTCTCTAGTATTTTACCCCATCTAAAGACTTTCAATCATACCTTTTGCTCCAACGTTTTATACTACAGCTAGCCACAATGGCCACTCAGAGACCTGGGCTACCTCAGCTCACTAAAGAGGAGATAGAGAGACAGAAACGTCTCCTCGACCTTTGCATGCAACAAGTGGGATTCTTCAGGGGAAAAAAAATCCCAGTCTACACTCCTGGAGAGCTCGAGTATGAGAAATCTGTGGCAAATGCAAACCTCCTCTACCGCTTTGAAAGACCAGGCTGTGTCATCCAACCCGAGCATGAGTCCCATATTCGCATCACCGTTGACCGAGCCAAGAAGGAAGGCTTACCTATCCGAATCAAGAATGGTGGCCACTCGTACGGCGGGTTCTCTGCTATCAACAATGGCATCTCGATTGATCTGGTCAATATGAAACGCGTCGACTTCGACAAGGATAACATGACAATCACTATGGATGCAGGCGCACTTTGGGCTCATGCCTATCACGAACTGATCAACGACCATCACAATCAACTGGTTATCAATGGAGGTCGTTGTCCTAGTGTCGGAGTCAGTGGTTTCACTCTGGGTGGAGGTCTCGCGCCCTTTACTCGAAGCTTCGGCCTGGGAAGTGACACGCTTCTTGAAGTTCGTATTGTCACTGCAGAACATGGAGTCATCCGAGTCAGTCCCAATGACAAAAAGGAGGAAAAGAGGGACCTCTTCTGGGCCCTTTGTGGTGCTGGCGGCAATAACTTTGGGGTAGTTACCCAGCTCAAGATGAAGGTTCAGGAGCTGCGCTACCCTTTTGTGGTTTCTGGGGTTTATACCTGGGCTCCTGCTCATTGCGCCGAGTCCCAGAAGGCTTTCACTGAAGCGATGATAAAGTTCTATACTGCTGAGTGGTCCAACGAGATGACGATTGACACCAGTTGGTTGATGGACCTCAAAGATACCCGTGAAGATCCGTCTGTTCGATTCCTGGTCTACTATAATGGACTGGAGACAGAATTTGATAAAGAGGTCGATGAGAAGCTCGGAAATTGCGGCAAGGTTGACAAAAATGACAAGGTTGACGATAAAGGCAATGCAAACGACAAAGACAAGGTTGAAAACAAGGACAAGTCACTCGCAGAACAGCTCAAGGACCGAACTTTGCCAGAGAGTTCAACCCTGTTTCTACACGAGACTCTTGTAGCTCAGTGGTCAGAGGAAACTCAGAAGGCTTTGCCTTCAAACGCGATGTTCAGGATCTACACTTCTTTCTCTTTCACAAAGGCCACCGTCAAAGAGAATATTTCCAAGATAGTCGATACTCTTCAAAAAGGGTTGGTGGCCTTCAAGAATGAGTTCAAAGGTGAAGAGGGCTCAATCAGGGTCTCCTGGATTCATTCCGGCGGCAAGGCCAATGAAAGCAAACCCGATTACTCCGCCTATCGTTGGCGAGGATGTGAATATCACACATACATCATGATTGAGTGGAAGGATAAGTGGCTAGAGACGAAGATGAGGAAGACCCTTACAGACCTTAACAAGGCGCTGAGAGGGTATTCTATGGATGGGCTTGGTGTCTATGTCAACTTTCCAGATCCTACACTCGACGAAGACACGTACGAGAAGGCATACTATGGTGAAAACAAAGACAAGCTGCAGAGAATCAAGGCTTACTGGGATAAGAACAACGTCTTCCAGTGGCCTCATGGAGTCCAGGTCGGACCCCACGTTGACTCTAAGATCACGGCAATGGAGTTCGCAGCTCCCCCTCTACCTCCTAGCAGTGAACCTACTGTCGAGGGGTTTGTCAATCCGGTAGAAGCTGCGGGCGTGAACGCATGCATATCTTGGGATACCTTCAACCCGACTAGTGGCAGCCCTATAGTTAGCCTAGGTAACTGAGCTGGTTAGACCTGTTGTAAATACTTGAACTGGGAGCTTGCAATTTATCTGTTCGGTTAAAAAATACAATTCTGTTTCAACTTGATGGCTTAAGACGGCTCCAGAGTCCCTTTGACCTGCTCATCAAAACGGCTGTCACTGAAATGTTTATCCAAGCTCAAGCGATTTGGCCCATGCATAGATAGCACATCCTTCTCCTTGAACGCCTCCCAGACTGTGCTCGTGTCCGTCGCGCTCGTGAAAAGAATCTTGACATGTGTCTTGCCCCTTGGGTCGCCCGTCAACTGCAGTATCTCAAACAGTACCTTATCCACAAACAAGCCTTGCATAATATCTTCATCTTCATAGACATTCACACTGTCTATCAAACAAAAAAGTGTTGTGTCGCTGCGTAAACGACGAACAAGGATAGAGAACAGCTTGCAAAGCTCCTCAATGTCGTCAACTCCTCTTTTTAAAAGAGAAAGATTCACCTCTTGGGCAACTTTATCAAGATCCGCATCATCAAAGTCATGCTGACGAAGAAGTTGTGTCGTTAGGCTCTTGATGATCCCGATGCCGCCAATCAGTGGATCATCGAGGTCGGTGTGCTGTCCGCAAAAGAACGCAACGACACAGAAACGATCGACCTGGCGCAGGTTTCGCACAATAGCTGCACTGAACAACGACAAAGGCGTGACGCTGGTTCGACTTGGCTTCATATGTCCATGAACCAGCAGCTCAGTAGAACTCATTGTGACGACCCATTGCTTGAAATGTGCGTTCTCAACCAGATTTTCAGCTCTGCCTTGATCACGGCGGTTCACCAGGGCAGCTGAGTCCGATATCTCATCCATGTTGACTTTATCAACAGCAGACAGGTCAAAGTCCAAGCCCATATCAAGAATGCGTAGAATCTGAGATTGCGATATACGTGCTGGACCGATCCAGGCTCTTCTGTCTCGACTGCGTGATCTTTCTGCTTCGAGTTGAGTATGGAGACGAGTGTTCCTGACCGCAAGCCTTGAATTTTGCCTTTTTTGCTCTATCGCATTTGCATATCAGTGACGTTTCTCAAGTCGGTATGGGGATAAGTGCAAACCGTTCAAAGCCGTCAGGTTGGTGAGGTACTCCTGCGATAGCCGCATAAATGCGTTCATTGCATCAGAAGCAGTTGCGGCGTTGAGTCTATTGGCAGCAGCGTTTTGTTCGTTCGCAGTAGCATTCCGTTCGTTGGCCGAAGCGAGTCTTTGTTGTTCAGCTGCCATTTTACGACCGGATTTGTTCATCTCGGACTGGGCTTCTGCGAGTCGTCTCTGTTCCTTCATGATCTCCATTTGTTCCAGTTGGAGCCGTTTCAACTTGTCGATCCCTGGCCGTAGGGTTAGCCATGTAGATTGACATCTACATTTAAGGGTCAATACCTTCCGACGCTTTGATGTTCACTGATCGAAGTTCACGGAAACTTCCGATATTGGCCTTCTCCATTAGTCTGGAACTGCTAGAATTGAGGTTCTCCAGGCAGCCCGCCAGATCAACCTTATAGCTATCAGCTTGCCACATCGACAGAAGCATCTTCTTCCCTTTACATGGATTAGTATATGGTAAGTAGTGGCTGTGAATGAGAAGTACCTTTCTTCGCCCAGTAGTAATCGATGATATCCTCAGTCGCCTGAAGCATTGAGCTAAGGACCTTTTTGGCGGCAGCGAAAACATCCGCTTCCTTCTCATAGACTGCAACGATACTCTCAACATCCTCCAACTTCTCCCGGAACTGACGAAGACTTGACTCGATCTCTTCTCGAATCTTGGCCGTCCTCTTAGCTGCCTGTCTTGAGTTAGTCACTGAGGGATGTCGGCAGACACAGGACATCTGAGCTTACGTCAAACACAATGTCAAACACACAATGGATTACTGAAGAGTAGCCCGTATTTGGTAGGAGAGACAGCAGTCTCTTGCCTTCGTCAAAGTTGTCTGCCACTTTGTGCGCTGACCGTTTCCAGAACCCGATAAACCCTGAGTAGTCGTAGTAATTCGCTCTGGCCTTTTCAAGCACATTTACGATGTCAACCCATCCTTTCAAGTCGCGGATACTGTGTGTAGTCCCAGCAAGTCTCTTTGGTTCATCACGAGTGGACTTGAGCTCCTCCATTGCGTCAGGAAGCACCTCTTCCCAAAATGGGCGCCGTTCAGAGTCCTCTGAGGTAGCTTCAGGGAGTATTTTTGGCAGGAGATGCTTTCCAGGTTGATCAGTGCCGGCGCCGGCATCTTGTCTGTGCGTCATCGGCTTAAACCTTCCCCGGGCTGTGCTGAATCGTACGTCAGGGTTGGCGAAAGCCTCATGAAACCCGGGAAGACGTTCTTCAATGAACTCAAGACACGGCTGCTGTCTTATGAACCCTCTATCCTTATGCTGGATGTCGGCCATGAGTTTGATCATGGCCACCGAGCTCGAGTGCCGCTCAGAGGAAGTGATGGGGTTTTTTGGCGCATCCGGAACTCAGCCCCATTGTATCAGCACAGCCTGATATTCGATGTAGTGGTGAAGAGGGCTCTGAGGATAAGCCAAGTTGCAATGCGCGTTTCTGAAATTGAACGCACATACTTACAAAGGTACTCTCTCAGTCGCGCAGTAGGGGGGGACTGTGCCTGTAAGCGGAGACCATGTATAATCTCGGCGCTCATGAGAACGCCCTCTCTGCTGAAGATGTCGGTCACGCTCTTTCAATGGCAATCGACTCCTAATGGTGGTCAGCAAGTGTGGATGATCCCGTTTCAGCTCCAGTGGATGTTGCAGCCTTAGCGCATCAGCGTACGTGGGAAGTTAGTAGAAAGCCCAATCGTTAGGTGCATTTCAACCAGGGTCTGATGCATGTCAGCGCTCAGCAACCCCTCGCCCTTCCCCTGCGATAAGGAAGAGAAGTGAGAAAGTAACTTGTACGTGGTAAGTTGGTTGTTCTTTAGCGCCTCTATGGTATAGGAATTCGTAGAATCTTCGAGTTTGCAAGGTACACTATGATAGATAAGTTTGTGATCAATCAAAGATGGGCGCAAAGGCTCTCATGTTACAACAAGGAGGCATGGTGATGTGACGTGTCTTGCATGCATACTTCTGCCTGATCAGCCTCTTCCTAATTGGGTCGCTCCCAAATCTACCCATCCATGTATGACCGCTTTGAGAATCAGGCTCTGATATTCTGTTGAAGTGGCGACACTCAGTCTTCTCTCTGAGTGATTTAATGCACATTTCCAAGCATCGTCCCATTTTGATAGTCTGCAATCCATTGAGCCTGTAGTACAATGGAAGAAACGATCGTTATGCCTCCTCCATTTGATGTTGAGGGTTCAACCGAAAGCAATGATAAACCTACCAACGGCAAGTCCAACGAAGTCCCGGATGAGTCAACGTCGGGCTCAAAGACAACCACCGAGGTCTCTCGCGACTCCGGGAAATTTCTCCACGAAAGTGCGACCCCACGGGATGAGACTGGCGATATGCAAGCTGAGATCAAACGACTCAATCGCCAGATCCAGGATCTGAAGATGATACACCAGGAAGAGCGAGAACAGCTTGAAGACGCGTTGGAGGAGGACTATGAGTTCAGAAGCTGGAGCACCCACAAAGTCAAAGCACCTGGAATGCCCTTCACTCGAAGCCATCACGCGTACGTGAGCGAGAAAGTTGTCAAAGATCTCTCTAACGAGCTGGACCAAGTCGAGGCACTTCACTATGCACGGGAAGCTGAGAGGCAGGCTGTTCAAGCCTGGAGACTCGCACACCCTGGACAAGAATATCAGGCTCCACAGTCAAAAACCGGACCGCCCAGTACTTCGATCCTGAATCGTGTACCATGGGCCGCGTTCCAAGAGTCTCTTGAGCTCGCAGATCAATCCAGCAGATTTGCGATAGATGTACTGGTTGGGGAGCCCGACGTCAAGGTTACACACCCCGGTCTTCGGTATCGGACTAGAGAAGCTGCAAGATATGGGTTGGACAACAGAGTCGATACGACCGGCCCTGCTGCCAATTCTTCTGCAACGGCGAATGTACGAAAGCCAACTGGTAGAACTATGTCTCGTGGCCAAAGACCACTGCCCGAACGTATTCGTATCAACTCGATAGCCATACTGCGGATCCTGAGTAAGGTTTTCCAGGAGGAAATCTCAACCAACTTCAAGCCAGTCTTGATGATGAGGCCCTTCCGAGGGCTGATTTGGTATAAGGATGAGATCCGAAAATGGAGAGATGATCTTGAGAAGAAAGTCATTAAGGCCCAGATAGAAGCTGAAAAGACTCAGAAGGAGGAGACTAAGAAGCAGGAGCAGACAAAGAAGAGTGATGAAGAAGACACAGAAACCACGGGAGACGTCATAAAAGCTAAAATGGAGGTCGAGTCATCCGCCGGCCAGAGAGAATCAGGGGTTGCTGATAAAAAGCTGCAGGGAGAAGCTAAAGAAAAAGACCGTCAAAGGACTGTTGATGATGCGGCCAACAACGCACCAGGAGAGAAAGAGTACACCGACAAAGCCGATGCTCTCATAGAAACCCAAGAAGCATGGGACCCATTCGAATTTCTAGTTGGATCAAATAACAATCGTCTGGAAGACACGGGGAAGGCCAAAGACAAGAACGGTGGCCAAGAGAGTGAAAGAAAGAAGAGGCGAGTTAGTCTGTGGTCTGTGGACACAGAGATTGCCGACACTCTGATCAACACACAGGAAGCACTGGACGATCTAAATTGCCTAGTCGACTTCATTGACCATGATCTGGAAGATAAGCTCTCATACATCGCCAGCGATGAGTGCACAAAGGTCGTATGGAGCGACATATGGCACCTGTTCAAGCCAGGCGACTTTGTGGTCAGTAAGGATGAGAAGCAGGCATATCGCGTTATCCAAGTCAAATATGCGACGCATAGCATGAAGCCACCAACAGGAAGAAACCTCTGGATGTCCGAGGCAAAGGCCAAGCTTGATGATTCACCTATTATTATCCAGTGTGTCTTTCTAGACTTTGATGGGGAACGAATCGGTCCTGTTACACAGACCATAGACATTCATCGGTATGAAGGTGAAAGAAGTATTAGATCTCTCTCTGTCGTTCCCCTAAGACGGGCCAAGAATCGAAGCTTGAAGCAGGCTTTGATCAAGCGTGGGTCCATGTTCATCGAGGCATGTGATCCCCAGCGCCGAGGTATCCCAATGCACTACTCCGGCCTCTCCCTAGAAACGCAGGAAGAGATCGACAGCCAGGTAGTGATAGACTTCGAAGAGGCCTTTGCCAGTAACGACGTCGGAGGCAGAAGCAAGCCATCCGGCTGGACAATAGAGAAACTGGTCCTCGAGTGCTTTGCCGGCAGTATCAAAGATGAGATGCAACTCTACCTGCAAGACGTGCAAACAAATTGCAAGCCCGAGCTCAAAGATATTGACCCAGGCGGTGACTCTGATACAGACTACACATCTGACACTTCAGACACGGGGGGTCGCCGACGCCGGACACAGGTAAATCGGACTTGTCTTCCAGAGTGCTGTTCCAATGAGAGAGTTCACGATGATGTTTTCGTGGAGCATAACAGAAGCAGTGAATTTGTGCAGAGTCAGTTTTGGGAGGACGATTTGAATGAGGGGATACCGTCTTTAACTATCACAGCGAGATCATTGAGAGAGGCTATGGAGGATGAGGCGTATATTACTGATGATGACAAGTTGATTACGAGTTACAGGGTGTTTGGGTTTATTATGAGGAGTAGAAAGTGGGGTGAGTACTATGTTCCGAAGCTGGTCCTGGTTTCTTCCTGAAGCAGCCAGGTTGTAACCAGACGGCGAACTGATATGAACTACTTACAGCTAAGCTCGACCTGACGTATCTCGGACCCATGAAGGGGCAGAACACCTTCGACTTGCTTGTTCTCCCGCCTGGACACAGAGAAATGGTGGAAAGTCTGGTGACGCAGCACTTCTTGGACAAGGCGTCAGCTTTCGATGAGACTGATGAAGTAGATATCGTTCGTGGAAAAGGTACGTAGTCCCCAGTCCCAGTTTCCGGGTTTTTGACAACGACTGACACGGAGCGTAGGCAAGGGCTTGATTCTGCTTCTGCATGGAGCACCTGGAGTTGGAAAGACGACGACAGCGGGTATGCTTTTCGATCTGCGGTAGCCATAGGGCGTCGACTGACTTGGACAGAATGCGTTGCGACATACTTCCACAAACCGTTATTCCAGATAACTTGCGGTGGGCCAGTGTTGATCTACCAAGCCTAACCCCTGATTGCTAATGAAGTCTTGTAGGAGATTTGGGGTCTACAGCGGACGTGGTTGAGACTCGCTTGGAGAAGAATTTCGCTCTCGCAAGTCGATGGGGCTGCATTCTGCTAATAAACGAAGCTGATGTATTCCTCGAGGCTCGACAGACAGAGAACTTTGACCGCAACAGTCTTGTCGCTGGTAAGTAAAACGCTCCTTGAGAGATTGCACTATGCTGACGGAGGTTTCTCATCGCATAGTCTTCCTTCGGACACTCGAGTACTATACCGGTATTCTTTTCTTAACCACCAACCGTGTCGGCACCTTCGACGAGGCCTTCACGTCGCGTATCCACATCAGTTTATACTACCCTCCTCTCAGCCAAGCCTCTACCCTTGCTGTTTTCAACGTCAATCTCACTCGTATTCAAGCACGCTTCGAGAAGAAGAAGGCAAGGGGCGAAGCCGAGCTTGAATTCGATGAGCTGTCTGTCAACGAGTTAATTCTTGGCTCCTTTGCAGAGAATAGAGATGCACGCTGGAATGGCCGTCAGATCCGCAATGCCTGTCAAACCGCCCTTGCCCTTGCTGAGTTTGAGGGCCAGAAGCTGGCCAATCCAGATGCTAGTGGCGGCCGGAACGTCATGCAGGTTGCCGCCATGTCAAGGAAGATGATCAAGGTCAAGTTGACGAAGAAGCACTTCCAAGATGTGGCCAAGGCATATTTGGCTTTCATGAAGTATCTAAGGGAAGTCCATGGTGTCAGTGCAGCGCAGCAGGCCAAGAACTTCCGCTTGCGTCATGACCGATGGGGTCTTGGAGAGTCAGCAAGCTTGTTGGCTTCCAGACAAAGAGAGTATGGGGGAGGAGGTAGGTCAAGCTACGGGCAGCGGTATGGTGCCAGACCTAGTGGAAGAACAGGTCAACAGACGAGGGGATCAAGGTATCGACAAGAACACCATGGTGACGAGGATGCTGCCTACGAATATGGATATGCTCATGATCATCAAGGATATGAGGATGACCAAGGACTCATGCAGGATGACGATGATGGGAGAGACTTTGAGAATGAGCCCTCGTTTGATGAGGAAGATGACTATGATGAAGGCTACGAAGAAAGGCCCGCTGCGAGAGGTAAACAACCAGCACAGAACTACGACGAAGACCTTGAGGACGATTCGTACTACCCCGATGGTCAGCAGCAAACTGCGAGGTACCGCCCGGGTCCATCACATCCGGAGTCAAGAGAGCGATATCCTGCCCGTGGTGGAAGCCGGGGTAGAGGCACCGGCCCAGGACAACAAACATCAAGAAGAGGCGGCCATGGTGCCAAGAAACGGGCTGTAACAGTGGGATATAGAAAGGGACCTCCCGCCTTGCGTTCAGTATCTCCTGGCATCGTCGACTGAGGGAATTGTGAATAGAGGTGTTATTAATTACAAGCGCTAAGCATGCGCCCTGTCGACATATTGCACTGGTAATAACATTATTCTTTTCTGCACGCCCACAAAATCGCCAAGTCAGAAGACATGAAGAGGGATAAAGACGCGGACGTAGATTTAAGTGATACGGATCCGTTTGCTCTCCTAGCCGTGGTAAGGAATGATTTGACATTGTCCCCCGGAAATCGAAGGACAGTAGTATGTAACAGCCTGGGAGAAGTATCAGCACTGGCTTCCCGAAGCTTTGCTAGTTTGTAGGGAACTCACATTATTCCGTATGTAGCTGTTCCAAGCACAACCGCTGCAGCAATCCAGGTTAGAAGCCGGCAGTGAGCCCCCAATCGTTCCATCTGCCTGGCACGCTGAGGCAATGGAGGCTAGGGATGCCGTAGTAAGGGCAGTGATGAGAGAGCTGAAGCGCATTTTTGGTGTGAACTGAACAGATCTAGGTGGACTCTGAAGCTTGTGGATACAAATGGACCGATCTTTGAATGCTTCCAAGAGATACTGCGAGTAGTGACGGGTGTGTTATATATACCCAATTTTACCAGAAAGATCCACATTATTGAGTTATCAGCTTTTCTCACAATACGGCGGTGATGAAATCTTTCTTACTGTGATTATGGGGTTTATGGGCCCATTACTCCATTTAAGTTTCGCAGCTCCGCGGACAACGTACGTTGATCCACCGACGTTCCGCTAATCCTGTCGTGCAGAGACACGGTAAATATTCTCGGTTGTCTCTTTGGAGTCAAAAATGGGCTGAAATGCCCATTCACTTATGTTAGGTTGAGGGTATGTTTTGCCTAGTAAGACCTGGGTGGCTAGCAAGAACCCCAATCTGGTGGGCATAGATGATAGCGCACGTCAGTAGACGTCTAAGATGCCGAATTATAGTCAACCACTGCGTGATGCCTTCCTTGACAATGGAAAAAGGTAGCATCAGTGGTATCGAATAAGATTGAGGATCTACCGATGATTCTTTAGACGCAGCAACAAACTTAATACGCCATGACGACGTCGCTGGAAGAGGAACATAACATTTACATGGAACAACGCTAGGAAGCCCGGAATAGCTGGCCTTGGCTTAACAACAGGTTCGAGGTACCGCTTCGGCTCATTACGGGCCGTGCTAGCCGACAAGGTTCTCGTATGTCCAGACGAGCCTTGAAACCGAGTTTGACCAAATTATACTCATTCTAATCAATGTTGGCCAGTGGGCAAGTAAGCGAGGGAGTATTACTACGACATTCAAGGTCTACCAACTATCAAGGAATGGCTACACCGCTAGATATGGATACCATTTGCCTTTAGCAGAGAGTCAACCGAATCTGTGATATCCCGCAACGCAAAGTCACTCCGATTGCCTCCCATCGTCGGGTTCACCTTATTGTCGTAGAACAACACGCTCGAGTAAATCCGCTCGCCAAGCTCATGCGCAGACGTTTGACTCAGAGCCACGGAAGCAGGGTACGACTTCCTGTCAACACTCTCGATGAAGCCCACAAACCTGGCTGTTTTCCAGCTATCCTTCGAGCTAAACACAGAGACCCCACATGTGTTCTTATCAATGACATCTTCTGCCATCAATATAACCTTTCCGCCGTACCGGTCAGGTAGGCTGAGGGAACTTCCACCGGAGAAATTGTGGTAGTTTGTCTGTGGGATGACAACTGGTGAGTGATGGCCACTGTGAATTGCGAACTTGACGAGCTGATGGTTGGTATTGTCGCTGGCAATGAGGTGGTCACCCACGCGGACCACTCCTCCAAAGCCAAACGAGCGTGGAGGAGTAGTCGGTTCCCGGACGTAAAAAGGTGAGACTTTATCCTCACAGTCCACGTGGAGGATGCTAGATGGATAAGCACCATTGACATAAAGATCTCCATCAAGGCCATTGTCAATGTCAAGAAATGCGCCGTACTGGCCCTTGGTGACGGCCGTGAGGTTAATCTTCTTCGTCTCAAAAGTGTTCAGATCGACCTTGACAACAAAGTTATCGCCACTGACATCGTTTCCCGCGCTTGTGAAGAATGAAGCGGCCTCTACGACAGCAGACAGGACATTGTTTGTGGGGTCTATAATAGTCCCAGAGAGTCTTTTGTCTAGGCTGTGGGTTATTCCAGGCATAGAAATAATTCGCTCGAGTGATGAGCTGTAGGGGTCCCAGACGGCGATACTCGCGTTGTAGATCGAGCTGTGACGCGAACCGGTCAGATTAACCCAGAGCTGATAGTTTAATGCTATGGGGCAACATACCTTAGGTACAGCACGCAACGCTGATCATCCCACCGAAAGAACGATGGATAGAGCTGGAATTGGTTGTTGAAAAAGATGTCGCCTGAAACCTGACGGCATTTCGAGATTGGGTGCTTAGAAGCAGAGACTGTTAGGACCAAGGTCGCAACTAACGAGGTAAATGTACTAGACTTCATACTGAGCTACTTTGATCAGCGGCGCTTGAAAACTGTATAGTGAAGATGAGGGATGCGTTTACAACGCTTCAAAAGGGCCTCGTCTGGGTGGTAGGAGAAGTCGAAAGTATATACGTCGAGCGCAAAATGCTCACGGAAAGTCCGGAAAGCCAAACTCAAACGTGCGTCACCGACGTTATGGAACGAATGCCAGTGCCAAAAATAATTGCAAGATCACCCCTGCATAATGCATGATCTGCGAAATGAACATGCCGAAACTCAATTATCTACCGAAGCTATTGCGCTCAGACGGCATATCGACAGCTTCACTTAGCGGTGTAGAATCCATGTCTGATGATCCTTTGGGCATTGATGGAAGAGTCTACCTACCAGCATAAATACGTCTCTGTTATCTCTATTTCAAGCAGCTACAGATGCTTTACAAGGTCCCGCATATCATCCAAATACTCCAAACCCCAGCACCGTTGGCTCACTGCTTCAATGTCCCGAGTTGAAACGCCCTTGCACCCATTAAAGAACTTCTCTCGCAGCTTCTCGTCGTTTAGAGGATTTACACGACTGCCAATCGCATGCTCGACGTACTTAGTAAGTGCCTCTCCGTTCTGAAGTTCGACAGTGACCTTTGCCGAGTCTGCTACGATACTCGTATCGATATTCGCTGTGATGCGATCCCGAATGGCAATGACAGCGGGGTCAAGTACAACATCGTCTTCATACTCCGATGGTGTAGCCCTGCCGAGGAGGAGGCCACATGCGCCACTATGATAGACGCTGAACTTTGCCTCTAAACCATCCTTTGGTGTCTTTTTCCCGGTAAGTTCAAGGACAAGAGGATGGACTCGTGCCGTGACAGACTTGATCTGCGCTGGGCTATGTCCCTCTCTCGTCAGTTCCGCGTGTAGTTGTATGCATGCGTCGATGACAGGGTGAATGACAATACCGCACGGGAAAGGCTTGAAGCTATTCCTCAGAATCTCCCAGCGGCCGGTGTTTGGACCAGCTAAGCCATCCTCATTGTCAGTCCCGAGCCAACGATCCAAGTTCTGGAGCACGTCTGGCTTGTTGGTCCCCACGACTGCAGCCCAGCCGCGTTTCGCTTCCAGTGCGCCCTCGCTGCTAGTGTAGCCTCCTTCAGCCATGGCCGCAGCGAGTAGGCCGTTCTGAGCAGCGCGGCCGACGTGGAATGACTTGCAATGAGAACCGAACATCTCTCGAAGACCGGTGACTTGGGTTGCTGCGAGGCCAATTGCATGGGTGGTCTTTGTCGGAGATAGCCTTAGCACTTTTGAGACCGCAACTGCTGCTCCAATTGAACCGACGGAGGAGGTAATGTGCCTTGACGGTTGTAAGTTGGTGTAATAGACACAGGGATGCATATACTTACCAGCCAACATCGTAGTGTTCTGGCCATACAGCGAGTCCAGCTTTGCACTCAGCTTCTATACCAGCTACGAGAGCTGTGATGAACTGCTTCCCTGAGATACCGCCTCTCCACTCAGCAGCAGCAAGCAGAGCACTCGCAACAGGTCCTGTCGGATGGATAATGGTGTCGAGGTGCGTATCATCATAATCATGAACATGCGATGCTATACCGTTGATCAACGCCGCATGTTGAGCATCCAAACGTGAAGCTCCATGGTGTCCGAGTAGCGACGCTGTAGGCGGGCCGAAAAAGGGAGATAGTGTTTGGTGCTGCCGGCAAGACATCCTATGTTAGCCAGCTACGTCATATCTTAGGTATTGAACTTACGGCGATCTCTGTAGCTTCATGCTGACTCCCTGCCATAGTGCAGCCAACCCAGTTGTAGAAGCTTCGAATAGTTGCGCGGACGACATCTTCCGAAAGGTCCGAGTATTGGAGGTTATGAGACCATGTGGCGAGGCGTCGAGTAGCCATTGCGGCAATATAGATGATGTTTGTGCCTAAAGGACTTAACTAAGAAATAGGATTGTATGGTATAAATGTGAGTTGATAGGATAGAATCTCAAATGTTTATATGGACTTAATAATGGTGGTGGCTGTTCCGACGCTATCGGCTCTTCCGTCGGCTCAGCCGATCCTTCGGTGGCCGATGGAGCCGCAACAATATCCATCGGTTGAACCGACTGACTAACACGACCACTGACGCGTTATGTCACTAGAGTCAGTGCAGAAGCCCAAGTTATGATTAGTCTACGAAACATTGCATCGAAACATTGCTAAAGATAAAAGGCGATCCATTTCCCCAGATCCCCAGATTCTGACAAGCATCTCTCCACACTCTACTTTCTCGTCGTACTTCAGCTCCTCGTTTCTTAGTCAACTATACTTACCAGCATTAGTCGTCCGGTAGGAAGATGGGTTTCTTTGGACTTCGAGGGAGGAAACTCCAGATGGCTCAGATCTGGGCGGTCATTTTACCATGCTATCTCTTGTAAGTCCTCTAGGCTCCTGAATATACAGACCTGTAAGTTTGCGAAAGCATGACAGCAGCTGATGACTTGTGTTTTGATACACAGGTTCGGATACAACAACTCTATCGCCGGAGGGTTCCTCAGTCTCCCGTCTTGGGTAGAAACCTTTCCTGCCCTCGATACCGTGCATACCAAAGGAGCGACCAAAGACCACCACTCGACCCTTCAAGTACGCTCTCCAGCTTCCCCCGTGACGTTTTTGACTGACTGTGAAACTGAAAAGGGAACCGTCGTGGCCATGTACACCCTAGGCTGTCTCTTCGGCTGCCTCAGCTGCATCTGGCTAGGCGACAAGCTCGGCCGGAAGAAAACCATCATGTTCGGCGCCTTGATCAACACGATTGGTGCAGCTCTCCAAGCCTCCTCCTACTCGCTGCCGCAACTCATAGTCGGTCGACTGGTCTCCGGATATGGTTTTGGACACATTACAGCCACAGCTCCGAACTGGCAAGCAGAGTGTTCTGGCGCCGCTCATAGGGGTGCGGCGGTGATGCTTGAAGGCTTGTTTATCTCCTTCGGCTTGGCTATCGGAGGTTGGACGAACCTGGGCATGTCCTTCCATCACGGCTCTGTAACCTTTCGGTTCCCCATGGCCCTATCGGGCGTGTTCTCTATTATTATTATGCTTACTACACCGCTGCTCCCGGAGTCACCTCGCTGGCTGACTAAAAAGGGTCGAGTCGATCGTGCAAGAGAGGTTCTAGCCGACCTTACTGAAACCGATGCCGATTCAATCGAGGTACGCGAGGCCATCCGCGAAATCGAAACCTCCTTAGCCCTTGCAGGAGAAGCCAAGCTAAAAGATATCTTCACCAACGGCCCTCTCCGCCTCTTACATCGCATGTGTCTCGCCTGCGCGGCGCAATGCTTCCAGCAAATGAGCGGCATCAACGCGCTGGCCTTCTATCAAGCCAAGATCTTCGAGGACTACCTAGGCCAGACGCCAAGAGCGGCAAAGATTATCGCTGCTTCGGTCTTTACCTGGCAGACCATCTGCTCGCCCATCGGCGTGCTGACTGTGGATAGATTTGGACGTCGCAAGTTGATGATGGTTTCGTCTTTGGGGATGGGCGTCTGTATGGCTGTTGTTGCGGGCGGGTCGTCACAGCCGGGAAACACGGCGTCGGTGGGAGTCGCAGCGGCTTTCATCTTCCTCTTCTCGCTGTTCTTTCCCACTGGGTTCCTTGGACTTACGTTTCTGTATGCTGCGGAGATTTCACCTCTAAGCCATCGAGTGCCCATCACGGCCATGTCAACTGGTAGGTTAATCCATTCTGAACTCGGCAGGGATCCTTTACTAACTATAATTAGCCACCGCCTGGCTGTTCAACTTTGTAAGCTTGAATACCTTCTTGCCGTTAATTTGTGATAAGCCAAGATCTAACTACGGAGTCAATAGGTCGTTGCCGAAATCACTCCCATTGGGCTAGCTACCCTCAAATACAGATACTACATCATCTACGCTGCCATCAACATCTGTCTCACCTTTCCAAGTAAGTGCACTGCCTGTTACCTTGGAAGACGCAGAAATCTCTGACTGTTCATCACAGGCGTGTACTTCTTCTTCCCTGAAACCAGCGGTCGTCAACTGGAAGAGGTCGACGCCATCTTTTTGGACAGCAGCAACATCTTTCAAACCGTGTCCGTCGCTAGACAGAGTCGATCAGTTACTCACAGGAGCAATATCGACAAGGAAAGTGAAGAGAAAGAGGAAGTGGCGCGGATTGAGAAAGGTATGCCAGCACCTCGAGACAGGTAAGATGTCAACGTGTGAGGCGCGTGGCTAGGTATCCGAGACGCCCCAGACAATTATGGAGAGCATTTTGTCCAGACGATGTATTAAAGCCTACCCTGTATACTCGGCCATGTAGTGCTATGTGTCCGCGTTGACTCGACTGCTGCTCGCTACCGGGTCTTGCAAACACGTACATACTACCTCGACAACCAATCCATATCTGCGATAGACCCATCCAGATTCGCACTATTCACCATAGTTGTGAGACATGGTTTCCGTGTATTTACAGACATTATTCTAAACACTCTCCATTCAAGTTGGAGTCCACTACTTGCACCACGATTCAACCGACATTACCCCATGTTTTTACTAACCAAGAGCACTCACACGCATTGAGTAGCCCCGTTTACTGAATCTCACCTCTGTATAACGTAACCGAGATCTTCGGCTCAGTCATGATATATTAGGTACCATCGCGCCCCAGTAGACTCCGATCCCAGCACCCTCCTCTCCGCAATCAAATCGTAGTGAGATTTTAGACCAGCCTCACCTGAAGGCCGAAGAGGGGAAATAGTTGACACGTGCAGGCCATAATAGGTATGCAAATGGGAAGTGCTAGGCGGATGCGCCGACTCCCGGCCGAGAAGCTCCAGGCCTTTCGTTTCAAGACCTCAGTCAGCGGTGAAATCTCTCCTCTGGGCCTCAAAAGATTAAAATAGGTATGGTCTCCGTTCGCGAGCGGTGGTTGAGCTGTGAAATGAGGCTCTAGGACATGAGTTGCAGGGATTACACAACTGCCCGTGGATCCGAAGGCTCTCTGTCAACATTTCAGCTCTGGATGGTTGCTTTCCGGGGTTAGTCGACCAGCCTCTTCTTCGTCTAGTCTCTCTTCTCTGGTTCGTCTTTCGCACAATGCAAGATGCAGTGATACCCCGATGTCAATATATTAGTCACAGTATCGTCTTGATAAGGCGAGATGTTGAAGCCATGTTGCGGGGTAATGCAGCACCGGATGTCGGTGGAAACACGCTACAGGGGGTATCATCACCAAGTTTTGGACCCTGAGTTGGAAGCTCCAAGGTCTAGCTCATCGTCTAGTGGTAGTTTGTTTCTCTCCCCTCGTTTAAACTACTTGCTAGCATAGTCTAGATGTTTCCTTTTCGATCCGAGACGCTCGAGTTCTGATTCCGCTCGTGTTGGCGCCGAAACGCTCCCGACGAGGCGTTACGAGCAAACATTGGACGTGCATGGATGGTAATGCAATGCGCTCAGGGTCGTCATTGGTTATTTGCTACCATTGGATCAACCATGACCACGTCTCACTGCGTGCCTGATCACAGCACGGTAAAAGGGTTACTGGGCCGATCTTACGGTAATACGGCACAAACCCGTCAGCCCGGTTCAGCATACGAGGCTGGTGTTACAATAACAGAACGGAAACGCCCATGTCTACGCGAGGTATCAATTCCGCGGAAGAATCCTCTCAATCACTGTGACTTCGCGTTGCTGTCCCACAAGAGATGCCGCAATTAATGATCAGACCATGACGAAATCAAATCCAATTAACTGGTCTTGTCTCCATCTTCTCTAATCCCCGTATACATCATCCCAAATGATTGGTTCTTGGAACTGTCAGCTACAAACTATCGACAAGTCTATCGAGGAGCTATTGGCATGGCTTGCAGTAGCAGAAACCTTGTCGCACCAACATCCCTCCACCAAAATCTGTGGCGAGGAATCACTGGCCGTTTTTTCTCAACTGTGGCGCTCTATACGGGCCAAAATAATCGCCGTTGGGCGTACTAAGAGCGGGTGTTCCTTTCCACTACCGTCAACGTCGTTGTTGAACCTACGCTTGCGGTATTTTTAGATCCACCGCGACGACCGTTTTCTCAATTCACCCGGACTTTTGGAAATAGCTTATTCTTTATAGCGTTATTCTCCTCTCGGAACTAATGATTGCGTGATTTGGAATAAACGTCATTAATACATGTTTATTCCAGTCTAGACTTGAAGATCGATCTGAGACTAGTGCGCTGATCCATCGGCGCATTGACAATCCCCAGACTCGCCAAGTTTCGTCTGTCGCTTGACTGGACACTAAGATCTCACTCCCATGCCTATGTTAAGGCTGACAACGATCAAGGTTCTCGGGCCCAGGTACCAGGTCCAGGCACAAGCAAACGTGTCTCAAATCACAATGCCGAGAGGCCGATGCTCTCAAAGTGGCTTTATCCTACGTGGCAGGGCAGCTCAACGTGGTGTAACAGCCAAGTTAGTCTCGATTTAGCGCAAGCCATGCTTATTACCGTGACGCCCTGTGCTAGTGCGACGAGAGGCTCTCGACCGTTTAATTGCCGTTCTCGTCTTGGACACTGGGGAATTTCTCACCAAACATTACCCAACTTGGGATCTGCGCTAAGCAGAGCTCGCGATCCTCAACACCCCATGTTTTTCACAGATCTGACAAAAGTATGGAGCAAACAAGAGTCTTTTCAGGTTCAAATCGCCACTTTTGGACAGCCAAGGTTGACTAAATACTATGTACGACCCTCTTCTGTCCCATCGGCCAAGCGCATCATCCCAAGCCATCACCAAAGGAGTGTGAGAAACGAAAGTAAGGTAGGTACAGCTGGCAAGTGTAGATACAAGACTCTGGGTAGTATGTACAAGACACTCTCTTACTCCTTGATGGCCTTGTAGCCGCCGCCCTTGCCATCCTTTCCTCCCTTGCCGCCCTTGTAGATGTTGATGTTGATGGTCACGGGCGCATTGAAGTCAATTTCACCAATGCACATTTGGAACTGATCACTGTGAGCGACGCATGAGGATCGGGAGGGGGTACCTACGCCGCTGTTGTTGTTGCAGCAGATAATCTTTGCGTTGCAGACCTCAGAGTTGGAGCAGGTTTGAGCTTTAGGGTGTCAGGTTACTTGCACAGTCGGAGAAAAAAAAAGAAAAAGACTTACTCCCGTCAGCGGCAGTGGTGCAGCAGTACTGAGTTCCAGAAGAACAAGCATTGCCCTGGTTGTTAGTAGGAGCAGGACAGTTCTGGTCACTACCCTTCTTAGCTCCTTCACACAGATCAAGTTAGATTCACCACTTGATAATTCTGTCAGTGAACTTACGACGAAGAGCTGGGAGTCTAGGCCAGGGAATGTCTCCCATAGAAGGTGCTCTCGGCTCAATGTCTCTCTCCTCAACCTCAACAGCCGGCTCCGCAACAGGCGACGCAACAGCGCCCTGCAGAACGGCGAGGCCGTAGAAGATGGCGGAGAGCTGGAGTTGCATGATAGCGAGGCGGATCTCAAGACAGAAGAGTGAGTGTGTGTGTGTGTGTGTGTGCTCGAACGAGTGGAGTAGTAGGTAGTGATGCCGGAGATAGTTTGAGGGGAGACAGAGACTGGTATTTGTGCAGATGTCTTAAAGTACATGTCCCATAAGCTGAACCTCCAAATTCGCACCCGTTGCTACTGTGGACGTATAGAATGACAACAAATGACATAAGTGCCGTCTGTGCTAAGGTTTTGTTTTTCTCGTGTTGGTGGACGCCGGATGTCGGTGTTGGGTCAATGCGCATATGCAGAATGATCCGGGGTATACGGTAATAAACCAATGTTCGGCCAGCCATGATATGAGCCACCGAATAACCTTTTTAGTTTTGGGACTTTGGCCTTTGTGATGAGACCTATTGAAGTTTAATCTTGGTAAACACATATTCTTCCAGTTGGGACCGTTTTAAACGTCTGGTGTCTTACACGTGATTCCAAGTCACTGCATCTTGATTGTTTCCGAGTCCAAGACTAGTAGATCGAGTCTGTGGGTTTTCTTGGTATAGAGAGCGTATTGCTTATGCTGTGAGGCCTGAGACCCTTAGGCGTAATGCACCATATGTGCTGTTACATGCGTCAGGCCCTCGCATCTGTTGGACCATCTTCCCCTGCTGATCCGGGTCTCGGCCTCCGAATCAGCCAACATAGCCAATGAGTTTTCTCTGCCATTGAAGCCCAATTCGCCGATGTATCCTCGCCTCTGTCGGCTACCTACCTCCATGCATTGCATGTGCTGTGCTTACAGGCTGTCGTTGAGCTTGAGAAGCCATGCTAGCTTGTGTCCTACACTCAACTCGTCGGACCATTCGGAACTTCGATGTCGAGCTGACATGAGTTATTGGACTCAGCTCACTCAGACTATCGCATGAGGCTCAAGCTAGACCTTGGTCTCGATCCAGCCTCTTATCCTGTCCTCCAACGATTTCACGATGTTTGCTCAGTTGTGGAGTTGGGCAACCTCGCGTTGGACTTCCTTTGCATGAATTCCGCGCTCATTATGGTCTAAGAGGCAGGAAAAGAGTTCGATAGCTTCAAGTTCAGCTGACACAAGGTCACTTGGGCGTATTCACTTAGGCGTCAAGAGAGGTCATCGTGAGGTCTCGAGTTGAACAAGACATGCATCTCCATGAGACCAAAATATCTATATAAGGACGACTATTCTCCCCCTGAACTCATCCTTTCTTCATCACTCACTCACTCAACAATCAACTCAGATCCTAAATCAACTCTTCAACACTCTCTTTTGAGACAATCACTTCTTACAAAACCTTCAACATGAAGTTCACCGCCTCCATTCTTACTC
>JAAOAJ010000285.1:0-51015 GCA_013781345.1 Fusarium coicis
GGTTTTTGGGGGAGGGTCTGTGTGTTTGTGTGCGTGTGTGGCGGTGGAGAGATCCGACAGACAGCGAGATAAGACAGCTGATGAGCTGCAGCAAGGTACAGTAGGTATGTACTTGTCTTGGAGGTGATGAAGATATCGAACTGCTCAGGTATTCCAATTTTCAGGATGTGCTTTAGAATTGAAGAGTTATCGATGAGGATGACGAATCAAATACGGTGATGATGAGTTAAGAAGAGGAATCGAATAGAACTTGGGCAGGACTTTAAAAGATGTTGGATGGTTACCAAAAGGGAGGATCGAGTGGATGCGCTATTACAGTGTACAGCTACAGCTACCTACAGTACAGTACAGGCCTCTCTCTAGCGGCTCTAACATTGTATGGAATATGGAATATCTTGTTCACAGTAATAGCTTTGTCCCGTCAAAACATTTCTCCTTTTACTTGTTCATCACTCGCCTCTTCAGTCAACAAACCCCGAATCTAATGCATAAGAATGGATGAGATTCTGGATCTTGGCAGCAGGCAAATATGTAGGTAGGTGGCTGAACTGGCGACTGGCACTGGATGGACGGGATGGCAAAAAAATTATCGAAACTCGGACACAGCGAGGCTACTAACTATCGAACGAAGCTGACGGGTGAGGTGAGCACTGAGTAAGGTGACTCAAAGCTCCAAGACAAGCTCATCAAAGGAAGCTCGTGCATTTAGTAGGCCCCAAACCTGGTTTTTCTGTTGACAGCT
Source organism: Fusarium coicis (assembly GCA_013781345.1). NCBI lineage: Eukaryota > Fungi > Ascomycota > Sordariomycetes > Hypocreales > Nectriaceae > Fusarium > Fusarium coicis. The sequence continues at coordinate 743 of JAAOAJ010000285.1, forward strand.
GAAATGAGAAAAATATGCAAATGCCTTGGATCTGTCAATTCAAGTAAGGTTGGGACCCCTCTGAGTGGTTTGATTTTGATTACATATGGCCATGGGTGGAATTGTTTCAGGCGTAGCTGGAGATTGACAAGGGCTTTGGTCTCCCTTCCCATGTCTTGTCTTGCGTGCTGCCTGTCACTTTGTCCTCTTTGCTTTTATTATTTATTACTCAGCTCGTAATTAATTAATTAATTTATCTCAGTAGTTTAATACTACAATAGTCGGATCCGATTCTCGGGAACTCCTCAAACCTGGTCTCGTCCTTTGTTGAGGGGTTTCTCAGCTTCAGACACGAAAGAAAAAAAGACGATGGCGCCAAGACAATGTCATGACTGGTATCAAGATGGATCGTGGCTCCATTGACGTGAGTAAGGTAGTGAGTGAAAGTACTCCGTACGACACATGCATAATAAACAACCTTGACGAACACCTTTATGGGTAGTAAGTAAATAAATAAGCAGCTCACCCAGATCCATGCAGTCTTGATAACGATATCTGAAGCTTGACAGGCAAGAACAGGCTCTCGCATGATGATTATGATCACTTCTGATGCAGTGGCTTGACTTGCTTTGTATACAGATGAAACACAACGTTGTCACATCACGAGTTGGGTCACGATAAGACAAAATCTCCGCACTTTCGATCAATAGTCGGTGACAGTTTCTTTAGTGAGATCCAAATTTCAAGGTCTCTCGCTGTAGAAAATCATCACGAGACCTGAGAACTCATCCTCATGGCCATGGCTATGTCCACGAGGTAAGCTTGTGTCGGGCCGCCAGCCAAGGAAAAGGGCAGGAGGCTAATTATTCGGGCTTGGGTAACTTCGGCTCGGATTTGATCCCCCACGTCCCGGATGTCAGTTGGTTGGGGCACTTGGGGGTATGAGCACGGCTTTGGCGGCCATTATACGAATATCGATCAATAAATCTGATATAAGTTATTGCGAAATATTCAAAAGTACCGTATGCAGTATTGACTAAGTACCCCATCTCATGAAGTATTCCTGCTGCCAAGATCCTCGGCCTCATGATGTTGATACTGGCCAAGAACCAAATTGTCGGAGGCGGCAAGTTCTTCGACCTCAACCCCAGTCGGTCTCGAGGGATGGTCTTGGGGATTATCTCGCCGATCTCTGCATGCGAATCAGCCGTTGGACAGTTGCTCAACCTCAATGGGGCAATGATTGATGTCCTCGGGGAATTTGGACACCATTAGGTTTGATGATATCTGATTTCCGACATCTACCCTAGATCTCCATATTTTACCAGCGACTGCATTCAATAATTTCTGCTTACGGTTGTACGCATCAATACTGACCACTAATCATGCTGGAATTCCGTCGTAAATGCACACATCATCTTGGCTGCCTTGTGCAACAAAAGACTCAATATCGCCACTCATCCATCCCTTGACTCGTCATCGGGTAACACAAACATTCAATGAATAACAGCCATGATTTTTTTTCGCGCCCAGTACAAGCCCTGCATACAAAGGGTCGATTTTTCTGCAAAGTTAAACCTTAATGTGTTGGTTCCATCAAACTTTTTCGTTGAAGGCTTGCAAAGACCCCGCTGAGCATGCCACGATTTAATGTCGCTACTTGTTGGTCATGGTCAGCAGTGACCTGATTGGCTGCCCTGGCGAGTGTTACCGCTGTATCGGCGCTTAAGTTTTAAAAACACCAATGAGATCTGTGACAAGGAATTGATAGTGCACAGCTGCCAACAATTGATCAACCAACAGCTGCAATGTCCAGCTGATTTGGAATTATCTGCTAAATTAAGACGCAAATGCAGCTGGAAAGTAACCTGTCAAGTTCACTACCGAAGCCACGATGCTCAATGATATTAATAAGTTGTCATTTATTATCATTAGTAGCATCGAGCCAAGTCCTCGTCAGAACTCAATTCGAGCCTAGATATTAAGCCAGAAATAGCCAAACGCTCACATTAGTCGCCGCTAATTTTGGCATGCCGGAAATACTTCATACCAACCCAAGCGACAACAACCCATACCCAAGCCATTACGCCTGTGAGGATGATCAACGCCGGATAGTACCCCACGATTGGTAGAGTATCGTCGTCTTCGAACTCTGGCGGCGCATACGGCGTCTTTCCCACGTCCCATGCCCAGCTCCAGAGATCAAGACATGATCCCATTCCCACAACGAACACAAACCATGTCACGCATAGGACAACCCATCCCCACCATTCTGTTTCTGCGTAGTCCCAGTCTTCGTGAGCGGGGAGTGTGTTTGATGAAAGACCACTAAATGATAATGGCGACTTTGCCCGGTTGGCTGGACGCCTTCGTCCGTGGGATGAGGCCGAACCTAGACTATTAAAGTATGAATCCTGTCCAGATGACATAGACAGGCCTTGCCGAATTGTTGACGAGCTCCCCGGTATCTGGAGCATATCTTCTTCGTCCGTTGATGTATAAGATGCCCCATCTTGATCCGCAAGTGATATTGGGCGAGTTATTTGTGATGCTGTGCCATTCTGAGGAAGTACGGGTGCTGTCCCAAGTCCTCCAGGGAGAGGGGTGAATCCATTGACCAAGTTCCGTTGACCATTGGCCGACGTGGGGTTCAAGTCCAAAGAATCTATCGATGATGGGCTTTCCGTTTTTACAGCGTTAGGGTCGAGACCAAACGCAGCAGCATGTGAAGTATCAATGCTCAACGGTCGGCTTTCCCTACGCTCACGTTGCGCCCCTCGCCCAAGTAGCGCCGCTTTCCTAAGTGATCCTCTTCGTCTTCGAGTTCTTTGGTACTGTATTACGCTTGCTGATGGTCGCGCGGCCGGGCGAGGAGAAGTTGGAATGCCATTGTCGTCGATTGCATTTTCGGTTTGGTTGTGTCGCTTTTCCGAGGACGTTCTCAAAAAGGGGAACTTGAATAGTATGCTAGAGTTCGAGGAGGTTCGTCGGTGGGATGAAGAAGGCGTAGGTGAAGTATCCCGCTTATTATGAGAAGTGTTTTCCATCACGAGAAGGTAAAGAAGTCGTCGAGCGTAGCAACCCTATTGAATTGCTATCGCAAGCTTCGAACGAGTGGTAGTCGAGGTGTTGAGTTGGAACTAAGAAGCGAATGTAAGTGGTTCATGGCAACAGTCGAATGCCGCAAATTGACATTATTGAAGGAGGATAGTTTGCTGCATGACTCCTACACCCTTCCGTCGTTGTTTATGTCAAGATTATGGACGTTGGAATAATTATTGAAGCCAGATAGAACCACATGAAGCTAATGACGACTACTTTGAGGCTTGTGTTCATGTACGCCACATCAAAGACAAGGGATTTATCAATCCGCTATACCACACAAGGATAGTGCTCTGTGGCTGCTGTTTAACCCCTGCATCTTCCGGAGTACCCCTGAAAGGTCCTAATCTACCCCCCATCGGTCCGCCTCCACAACCTAATGGCGAAGGTAGATATCGCGACGTCAACGCATTCCTACTCATCAGGCTTCTTTTTCACGACTCGCGCCATCGACGAAACCAGGTTTTGTGCGACCCAAACTCTGGGAAAATCCCATGACATAATTCCTCAAGCCTCTATTTCAGAAATAGGGGGTTTCTGAGATCTTCGTCGACCTAGACCGAATCAAGAGGCGCGATATCCGAAAACAGCAGTAGACACATGTCGGACTATCAGGGTGCTTCTTCTTTTCGGAACCTTCGTCCGCCGAGTTTGGTCATTCAGGGCGACAGCGACGACGATTTCGATATCACCAATCACGAAGCGTTTATTGATTTTGGTGGTGATCAAGAGAACGACTCTGTCGCGGTAAATCGACAACTCAATCGCGAGGCTATCGCTCAGAACTCGACGACTTCGAATCTCCTCATTCCCTCTCCCGCGCCTGCGTCTTCGTCTTCGCTATCGCTTCCAACAATGGGCGGTGAAGATGAGAAGGGGGACTCTGCTGCGTCCCCTGGATTCAAGAACCCTTTTAACTTCCAGACGCAAGTCATTTCTACAGGGCCTGTCAAGTCGGTACGTTGATCATGTATATGTCCTAACTTTGGCACATGCTAACCTCTCAAAAGAACATTGGACAGCGTCGCGGACATAGATACAAACACAGTAGTATCTCCTCACAACATCAGATCTTCAAAGAGCCACCGCAGAGGCCGCCTCCCGTTCTCCCCGCTTCTCTACCGATCCCGACCATTCGCGAAGCATGGAAAAGCATGACAAAAGACCAACGCATCCATTGCTACTGGAGTATGTGCCATCTTGCCGTGGCTACCTATGTTTTCTTCCGTTCAGAAGGGTCTCTTGCCACAACAGCCCTCTCGCACCTCGTCTTCTTTGACGCTGGTAGTGCTGCCGTTTGTGTCATGGTTGATGTCCTCGGCAATTTTGAAGTTTGGCGACGCAGCAGTATCCGACACCCTTTTGGCCTCGAGAGAGCAGAGGTCCTTGCTGGGTTTGCCATGTCTGTTTTTCTCCTTTTCGGAGGCTTTGACTTGATCTCTCACACTCTCAAGCACTTCCTGGAGTCCCTTGGTAGCCACGAGGCTCATCATGACCATGTTCATGATGGCCCAGATGGCTCTGTTGACCTCGTGTCTGCTGCCGCAATGGTGAGCACACTGGTCTCGGCATATGGCCTTCGAAACCATGCTCGCATTGCTAAACTCATGCGTGTCTCGTACCTTGCTTCTCTTCCAAGTGTTCTTTCCAACCCTTTCCACTTCCTCACCCTGTCCTTCTCCGCTGTCATCGCTCTTCTCCCCCTACTCTCTATCTCACTCTACACATGGCTCGATCGTCTCATCTGTGTCGTCATTGCTTTTGCCATGTTTGCTCTGGGAATGAGACTCGCCGTAGCTCAGGGTCTGATGCTACTGATGTCTTATGGTGGCACTGGAGGCAACAACGGTGTCAGTGCCGTTCTGAGAGAGATTGAGACCGAACCTAGCGTGGTGACCATCGATGATGCCCAGTTCTGGCAAGTTCACTATGGCCTCTGCATGGCCAACCTCAAGTTGAGTGTTGTCAAGGGCTACGATGAAATGTCTCTCAGCAAACTACGGCAGCGCACCTCAGCCTTGATCCAGAACAGACTGGGTGAGGGCTACGGCCATGGAGGCAGTATTCGATGGGAAGTGACACTACAAATGACCACTGAAGGTAGTACATAAGAGCAAGGAGTTTTCTGTCGTTGGGATAATAATGATAAATTCTGTATATGATGATTTACACACAGTTACATACATCTAGAGCACATAAATTTAGCATCATGTTAGTAGTTATCGTTATTTGAGTAGACTGTACTATTCAATGTTATTGAGGAGGGTATCCTTGCGCGCAATCAAGCACTTCTATACACATCCTCATACAACGTGCCCTCTGCATCCGCCTGCCATCAATCGGTTTTGCATACATATATATGTTGACAAGATACAGTTAGAGAGACCAACAAGTCCCCCTTAAGCATACCCAACAACCGCGTTCCTCAGGCAATTTTGTCTTGTCTTTCTGATTGCGGCGATATTCTAAAATCAGCAACCAAGCATTCAACTCCTTACTCCCAATATGATCTCATTTCTCATTTTTAAAGGGGAAGTCCATTTAGAACAGACCCCATCGGCTCTGCTTGCGGTCGCGTCGCGAGCCAGCGTTTCCTTTCTCGCGATCGCGGCCCTCCAGCTGTCGTAGACTCTCCATCTTCTCAAGGACCAACTCAAGCAGCTCCTTGCGGCGAATAACCTCCAAGTGTCTGCGAATCTTGGGATCCTCCTTGGCGAACTTCTCAATCTGATCCTCGGACAGGTGACGTCCTAGGCGAAGATCAAGCTCTCGGGGGAAGTTGTAGTAGAACTCAGAAAGGAGCTCAACATTGAGGAAAAGGACGGCAGTGGATGCCAGCTTGGTAGCGGCAGCATCGAGGAATACTTCGGGGCAGTAGTACTTGTTCTTGGGGTCAGCACACTGCTTTGACTTAACAGCCAACAGGCGCATCTTGATGATGTCGGCTCTGTCGCGCAAGAAAACAGCCTCACGTCCTGTGATCTCGTTAGTATCTAGGCTTTTGAGGATTTGTAGTCAACTTACCCTTGCTCAAGAGAGCAGCGCTGAAGCCACCAGCGCCGCTACGGTTGTCGCCCTCAACAGCGACCTCACCCTTGCGGGCCTTGTCGACAAAGGCCATGACTTCCTTGATCTTTCGGCGTCCGCCAACGCTATCTTCCAAATTCTTCATCGCCTTCTCGCAATCCTGGAGTTCCTTCTTGAGTACACCTCCAACGTGATCACGACCCTTTGTCCACTCCCGATCCTCAAGTTCAATCTCAAACTTGTAGGGCTTGATACAGTTTTCCACTTGGTCGCTGGTGCTGTAGAATCTCTCGTTCAAAATAGTAGAGGCAGCCTCCATAATGGCCTGTCGGGCGAAGGGGTGGCTAGCGAAGCTGGAGTTGCTGATGAGGGAGTCGATGTGAGCCTGGATAGAAGACGCAACTGCTGTCGTGGCCAAACGTCCAACACCAAGCTTCGTAAGCGCGGATGTGGAAGCATCCAATTGTCGGTGCCAGTAAAGGGAGTCAGCAGGAGCCTTGGGAAGATCGGCAAGGTTGTCAAGGTCGGGATTGATGGGTGAAAGGTCATCGATGGGCTTGTTCCAATATCTGGCAGCTAATAAATCGAGAACCTTCTGGTCGAGCTCGTGCTTCAGAAGCTCATGCATCTGAGGGCGGCCGAACTCCTCTGCAAATTGCTTGAAAGAGTGTTTGAAAGCGTCAAGGCTCTCCGCAAGGTAAGACTCGGCTGAAAGAGGTCGGTCGTTGTATTGGACCTTGAACTCGTAAGTGGCCTCCTCGAGTTCTTGTCGAATAGCATCACTGGTGCTTTGCAAGCTGCTCGACATGGTCTGTTCCAAAACGTGCATAAGCTTCTTACGCAACGTGGGGGTTCCGACATTGACACCGGCCTCAGGACCGAACTCCATGGGGTGAGATGAGAAGAAAGCATTCTCGTGCTTGACGATTTGTGAGAGTAGGTTAGTGTTGCCCATCTTAAAGAGGCCTTGGTTCTGAGGAGCCTTAGGAACAACACCAACATAACCCAGTCTCAGAGGGTATTGCTGGTCGTTCAAAATGCTTGCTCCACGGACAGGGTCAACCAAGTCCATCTTGGTAATAACGCCGATAGTTCGCTCGCCTCGGGGGTCAACTCGGCGAGATGCTCGAAGAGCAGTGGAATTTGCAAGATCGACATCTGCAGCTGAAATGGCGAGGATGACATTAGGAGGCTGAATATACTTGTCACAGAGCTCGGAAATCTTCTGCTTCAGTTCCAGAGGCTGGTTTTGTCCCACAACCTGGATGTAACCGGGAAGATCGATAAGTGACAGGTCGGGAACATTAGGGGAATAAATTGTAAGATGAATCGGGTCGTCGGAGACACACTGGCTATCAGGAACGGCAAGGTTGAGTTCAGTCAACGTTCGCTGGATAGATCCGAAGTCGGAAATACGCCTCAATCCGAGATCAGGGAATTCACCATACTCTTCCCGGGATGAGGGTGTGTTGACAAGTGTCAGTTCGATCGGCCTCCTTGTAACCATATTGGATCCCTTGGGAAGAAATTCGTGGCCTACGATGGCCTCCAGGACGGAGCTCTTCCCCGAGGACTGAGAGCCGATAACCACGATGGAGGGGAGTGTGAGTGTGCTTGACTGGCCAACTCTCTGGAGAATGCTTCGGATCTCAATCATCTTCTTGGTCAGAATCATCATTTGGTCATCCTTGGCCGCCTGTTCGCCGTTTCGAGGGTCCTCTTCGTCCGACTTGTCGTATCCGTAGGCGGCGGCTGAGGCACCAACAGCAGCTGCGGCACCGAACTTGCTCTGCTTTGGCTCACCACCGCCGCCCGAACCTCCCGAACCGCCAGTACCGATATCTTCTTGAATTTTAAATAGTTGTTTGGCCCAGTCGGGTAATTCTGCCTTTTCTTTGGTGCTTTCCCACCCTCGGTTGACCTGATCGGCGATATCCTTGGCACCTCCGAATAAGCTCGAAGCCGTACTCGATATAGTGTCTGTAGTTGTGTTGAATAAATTCACGGCGAATGTACCGGCCTCTGCGATAAATTAGTTAAACCGTTGGAAACCTTGATATCCGAGTCTTGACGTACGGGCAGCTTGATATTGTACCCAAGCAAAAGCACCGATGGCCACACCGCCAAACATTGCCGGCACCCTTAGAAACTTGACCATCAGCTTGGGCAAAAACCTTGCGAAGGAGGCATTCCTCGTAGTGACTGCATTGTGAAATGCATTTCCACCCTGCCACATTCGCTTTCGGGTGGCTCGTATCGCAGCATCGGCTTGAAGAAGTCCGCCAGTAGATTGGCGATGCAGGTGTCTAACGGGAAGAACCGCAGCGCGGCGTGGGAGAGGCCGTAGCCCTGCAGCGAGGACTCGTCCGCTCATGATTGTCGCTGGCCGTTTTGCAATAGTTCAAGATCAAAGTCTTGATGGTGAGGGGCCGACGACGCGCCCGAGTTGTTGGTGACAATGACCGAGGCAGGCGAGTAGCATTCAAGGTCGAGTGAGTTGAGCCGCTTTTTAATGTGGTCTGTTCTCCCGATAACTTCTGATATCATTCGTGCCGCCATTTCGAGAACGAGAAGCTAATGCGGGAGTTAGGTAATCAGCCCCACTACATTTGATAGCGGCTTATCGACGCTGAGTTTACTGATAATCTTGTCAAACATTTCTACAATATACCAAAGCAAGGTCTCGGAAAACATCATATTTTTTGTTCGAATCACAGGCAAAGTGCTGCCCTCAGGAACAAGAGTTTCGTTTATTAACTACCTAATATTTCAATATTAATACTAATGGATCTATGTGCTCCGAAATTAGGGGACCAGGCTTTAGTCTTATCGGCACGTGATTGGCTTATCGGTCGCAAAATTTCTGGTGGGGCCAAACTTTTTGAATCTCGAGCAAGATCGTGTGTCGTCCTCATCTCCAACATTATCAACACAACATCCTCAATACCGCTTCCTTAGGACCACGACGTCGTCTATACTTCCAGAACTCTCATAGGAAGCCCGGAGTCTACGGGTAAGGGCTTTCGCAGACAGTTACTGCAAGTCACCAAGATGGCGATCCAGAAGAAGGTAAGTCAACGATTCCTTTCTTCAGCAAGCAGCCTAACAATGAAACTAGCATGGCAAAGGACGTCTAGACAAGTATTACAGATTGGCCAAGGAGCGCGGCTTTCGAGCCCGCGCCGCTTTCAAACTTATAGAGCTCAACAAGAAGTATGGCTTCCTCGAGCAGAGCAAGGTCGTCCTGGATCTTTGCGCAGCACCTGGCTCATGGATGCAGGTTGCCAAAGACGCCACCAAACAGGGCAGCATTGTGCTTGGTGTCGATTTAGACGTGATCAAACCAATCCGTGGCTGTGAAAGTATCCAGGGGGACATCACGGCGGAAACCACTCGACAGGCTATTCGACAACACTTGAAGACATGGAAGGCCGATACTGTGCTACATGACGGTGCTCCCAATGTTGGAACAGCCTGGATTCAAGATTCGTTCAACCAAGCGGAGGTTTGTGCTTTGAACCAGCAACTCTTCTCCAGACAACAACTAATTGGGACTCTTTAGCTTGTTTTAAAGTCATTGGCCCTGGCAACGGAATTCCTCGTTGAACAGGGAAACTTCATAACGAAGGTGTTCCGAAGTAAAGAGTTGTCACCCCTGAAACCCCTGAAACCCCTTCATCACTCTCATTACTGACTTCCGCCAAGGTACAATCCACTACTCTGGGTTTTCAAGCAACTCTTCACCAAGGTAGAAGCAACGAAGCCCCGGAGCTCCAGAGCAGTCAGTGCCGAGATATTGCGCGTACTTCCCTATCGCCTCTTATGTTGGTCTTGCTAACTAGCGTAGCGTCGTGTGTCGTGGGTACAAAGCTCCCAAACGACTGGACAAAAGGCTCCTCGATCCTCACTATGTTTTTGCTGAACTATCTGGCCCGAACGCAAACAATGAAGCCAAAGTTTACAATCCCGAAGTCAAGAAGCGCAAGCGAGATGGTTATGAGGAGGGTGACTATACACAATTCAAAGAGATGCCGGCCTCAGAATTTATCCAAACAGAAGATCCGATAGCGGTTCTTGGTTCTTACAACAAGCTTACTTTGCAGCAACCACTCAATGGAGATGTTGCTTTGGCTGCTTTGGATAAACTTCCCGAGACAACAGACGAAATTCGAAACTGCTGTTCCGATCTGCGAGTGCTGGGACGTAAAGACTTCAAGCTCCTTCTCAAATGGCGTCTACGCGTCCGTTCCATTTTCGGATTGAAGACAAAGGGAACCAGGGAGACGATGGTAGCAGAGGACCCCGAGGAGGTAGCCGAGGTGGAGTCAATGGATGAAGAGCTTAAGATTCAGGAAGAACTACAAAACATGAAAGACAGAGAAAATTCGAAACGAAAACGAGAGAAGCGAAAAGAGAATGAGCGAAAGCAACGGGAGATTGTGCGGATGCAGCTCAACATGGCGGTTCCTTTCGATATAGGTTTGGAGGAATCTGGGCCCATTGGCGAGGGGGCAATGTTTTCACTCAAGAAAGTCGACAAAACAGACGCCATGCGGAGGTTGAACCGTGGCAAGATGATTGTTCCCACCCAAGTGACCCAGAAGGAAGCCGACAGTGGCCTTGGCTCTTCAGGAGAGACGGACGATGAGAGTGACCCTGAAGAAGATCGCTTGGAGCGAGAGCTTGAGTCCATGTACGACCAGTACAAAGAGCGCAAGGCTGAGGTTGATGCGAAGTACCGAGCGAAAAAGGCTCGTAAGAATTTCGGTGACGATGAGTGGGATGGTCTGTCAGGCGAGGAAGCGAATGAGAAGGCTGACTCTTCGGATCTTGAAGAGGACGATTCCTCTTCCGACGAAGAAGACGAAGCTCCTGCAGAGGGACTCATCCGTGATCTGGATCCTTCAAAGGGGTCGAACGGCTTATCGAAGCGAGCAACAGCTTTCTTTAACCAAGACATCTTCTCAGGCATAAGCGGGATCTTACCTGAGCAGGAAGATGCCGCCGAAGACAGTGTGGACGAAGAAATCAACCGAGATGCGACAGCTATTATGGCTCGGCAAGCAAAGAATCGCAAAGCTGAGACTCCTGCTAAGTCTACCAAGACCAAAGCGTCCCCAGTCGACTCTGACGCTGAGTTGGAGGACGATGAGGATGGGTTTGAGGTTGTCAAGCGAAATGACGATGACGATTGGGATAAAGACACTCGAAGAGCCGACGGGCGACCAGGTAAGCACAAGACTTGACAGACAACGGCACACCGTACTGACAACAACACAGATATCGACATTATCACTGCTGAAGCGATGTCTCTTGCCCACAGGCTCGCTACTGGTCAAACAACGACACATGATGCTATTGACGAGGGTTACAACAAGTACGCCTTCCGGGACAGGGACGGCCTGCCAGACTGGTTTGTCGAGGATGAGTCCCGGCATGACAAGCTTCAGAAACCCATCAGCAAGGCTGCTGCGCAGGCAATCAAGGAGAAGTTGCGAGCTTTCAATGCTCGCCCCATCAAGAAGGTGCGCGAGGCTAAGGCTCGCAAGAAGTTCAAGGCCGCACAGAAGCTGGAGAAGCTCAAGAAGAAGTCAGAGTTACTCAACAATGATGAAAATATGACCGAAAAGGAGAAGGCTGACAGCATCTCGCGCCTTATTTCGAGAGCAGCAAAGAAGCCCCAAAAGCAGCTGCCGAAGCTCGTTGTCGCCCGCGGTCTCAATCGGGGCATCAAGGGACGTCCTAAGGGGATTAAGGGTAGATACCGCATCGTCGATCCCCGCATGAAGAAGGAATTGCGAGCGCAGAAGAGAATTACTAAGAAAAAGAAGTAATCATGGGTTGCAACGGGTTGAGGCGTGGATGTAGATTTGGTGTTTTGGTTTTAGGCCGTGTGGGGCGGATTTCTAGACTACTTTCTATTTCCCAGGCTTATATCACGAACAAAAGTCGATGTAGGATAATGTGGACCTGTAAAGTCCAAGTCGTACCTAGTTTAAGGGTTCTGGTTAGCATTGCAGGGTCAATCAAAAGTATGTGGTTTGGTACCAGTAGTTGACGGCGAGGACGAACCCTTCGTCTTCCTCGGCGCACGATTGGAGCACTTTGTGATACCTAGCCGATGTTAGTAATTGATATTTAGTGGAAAAAAGAGGCTTGTGAGATGACTTACCACATAGCGGGAAGATATAGCATATCTCCCGGGTTCAATGTTACTCGTAAAGGCCGGGCAAGATGGGAGAACTTTGTGGCATTTTGTTCAGGCCTATCCGGATCCCAAATTGCGAAAGGAACAGCTTCATCATCAGGATCCATCTTTAGCTCCATGCCAATCTCTCCGCGCGTGTACGTTGCGGGCTTGAGAGGTTGCTCGTTGACACAGGGGTGGCATAAAGAAGGCAGTAGAACGAAGTGCTTTCGTCCCAGGATCTGTACATAAATATTTTCGTAATTGTCTTTGTGCATAGCTGTAACAGATTTGGAGTTACCGATCCATAGGTTTACGGCATCGGGGCTCTTGTCGAGTGCTATTCTTGCAAAAGGGATGTCCTTTTGTACGTCTGAGAAGAGAGTGATGTACTCTTCGCGCAGGTTGTCATTTTCTCGAGGACAATCAGCAAAGGCTCTGGGAGAGAAATAGGCTAACTTACGAGTTTGGGCATATCGCACTTCGGCATCAGGAGGAAAATCAGGATCTGCGCCTTGACGTGCTACATACTCAAGTAGCTCTTCAAACGGTTGATCCTCATAGTGAGGCTTTGCAAAGACCAATGATTCTTCACCAGGTGGCACGGTAGGCATATCAGCATTGCTGTCAAAATCAGCGAACAACTCCCTTTGTCTTTATTGCTCATATCTAGCAGAGGGAACCAACCCATATGGCGTGACAGCAACATTCACATTCTGCCCCTTCATCACAGAGAGCAGATACGCAGAATTCCAATTCTGACAAGCTTTCCATGACGAAGCCCCGCCCCTTATCACAAATGGTGTGTTGCGAGCAACATATCGCATGAATTCTAGGGGACTTGGTTCATCGTGGAGCTCATCGATACTGTTGCTGTTGAGCTCATTGAAGGTGGAAATGAGATTCTCAATGGCTTCGTCCGTAGACGACACATTACTTCTTGACATATTTGCAGTCGAAACTGCTAAGGCACTTCTTACGGTGTTGCCGGATGTGAGAATGTTAAGGTGAGGTTTGGCAGATTAATAGGTGGGTAAAATAAAAAACTCCAACATCGAACCTCAAATTTGGGGTTCAGCGAATCATGTATCTGTATGGGGTACATTATTATAGGAAATATCTCTCTAATATAGTAGTTAATAATCCAATAAATTACATTATAGCGATCGAAGGAAATTTGAGCTCTGTATTGATGTGTTTGTGCAATATCAACTATGACTACCTACCCAGGTTCTTTTTGCAGATATCTAATGCTGTTACGATTATCATGCTAAGACATTGATCGGTTGACAATTTGTTAATTCTTGTTTAAGCAATCTTTTGAACTATCTTCTACCTGGCCAAATCATTTGGAGGCAACCTAGAAGCTCAAGACCTGTACTATAGGGTTTCACCTGTTAGTTTTCACTTCCATGACTTTAGATGAATATGCCACTGTACTGTACTCCGTATGACTCGTGAACTTGAAGTTGGGGAAAAGATGCTTATGTCATCTTTTTTTTCGCCCTAGCTCATGCGGCTCTTTGAGTCCTCCACCTTTTCAGGTCCCGCCATCCCCACTTCATCATTCTTTCGTGCAGCAACAAGATCTTTCTGCTGGGGCTCATCAGTTCAATTCGCCCCAGACCAATTTCGTCAAGTTTTTTTTTTTTACGCGTCGCACCGACTTGAGAATGAGCTATAGAATACATGTCATAAAATGGCATCCGAGCTCGAAGGCTTGATCGCGGGCCTTTTGGTTCATATCTCATGCCATGGCGAAGAAGGCAAGTTCATGGATTGATTGCTTAAATTTCTGGCGCTACTCAAGTACCAATTACTAACTGCTTCACTCTAGGCTGTCCCGTGGATGGTGTTTTGAAAGCTATACATCATCCATCAACCCAAACAGAATCAATATCTGAGGGTGATTCCGCTGTGCAAGCCCGCACTGCCGCGACCATTTGGAGCTGGCTGACTGCGAGACGGGATATTTCTGTCGGCGCTGATCGCGAGTACAATCACCTAACTTTAGACCAAGTGCTGGCGCTCTCATCTGCTGGCGACACCCCTGGACAAAATGCAGAACCAACAGAACCCCACCATGTTCGGGTCTACGCCTCTGAGGATACCATGTGGGAGTCTCTTACCGGCCATGCAGTTGACTACAAGCGAGTCCCCAAGTCCGAATGGATGCTACTATTGGGCATAGCCTCGACTACTACCCAAGGTATTCTTCAGGGAGATCTTGGGCGTCTGACAGATCAAGACAAGCGCAGTGTGCCAAAAAGAACAGATAGTCTCCTTAAGAAAGGATACATTGTCAAGAGAACAACACTTGTACGCGGCACAAAGACGAGTAAGATGTGGTTGAAGCTATTCGCGCCGCCTTTACCAAAAGATGGCGAGGGTGTAGACGAAGCCCGGCCAGACATGACACTAACTCGGCAAGTCCTTGTCGAAGATCTCGAACCCGTCCCTTGGCGCGTACGATGGACTGGTGAATCTATTGACTATATTGCATTGGCAACAACCATTATGGCTATCGTCAAGGAATGGGGAGTCCTCCAGATGAAAGACATGAAATCCAAGCTTGGTGTGCTGGGAATGCGTTGGCAAATGAAAGTCTTGGCCAAAGTGTGTCGCTTTCTCAACCAGCGAGGCGTTATCCAATATGTAGCAGCGAAGCTGGGAGAAAAGGTATTCAAGGACTGTGTCAAATATGTCCGAGATCTCAACGCAGAAGATTGGTCCCTGTATCTTTCAACAGGCAAGAGAAAGAGCAAGACTCCAAGGAACCCGGACCTGGATGGTTATGATGGGAACAAGCAGCTCATAGGTCAAGCCTCTAACGTTTCCGAAGTATCCAAATCACCGCCTTGGTCTTTGGACAAGCCGATACCTGTTATAATCGCCGAGATGGCAAAACGCCTAAGAGATGTTGGACTTACAAACCCAGATGTTTATGCCTTAACGTTAGGCCCTTCATACAGCCGACATCTTTCCTCAATGACCACGGCATTGGCGGTTCCTGGCCTGCAACCACCTCACCTGGCCCATTTTCAGATTTATAGCGAACATACGAGATCTGGAAAGGTCGCCTCTTATCGTTACTTTGCACCAAACACCCCTCAGACACCAGCTGATGCCGCTGACCAAGAATCAACACTGACTCCGGCAGATGTCTATGGTTTCTCCTCACTGCCCCCGTCATCGATATCTCATGAAAACTCGCCAACATTGGCTGAGCTTTGCAGCATGGGAATGGCCAACAGAAAATCAGTGGGCCGCCCTAGGGCCTTCAGAGCTAAGAAATGGAAGCCTACACCGACAAAAAAGGCAAAAAGAGGCCGAAAACGACGTGTTCCAACACCAGAAGTCCCACCACAAGAGGAGGTTGTGCAAGACGATGAAGCCACCGAACAAGTAGTCGTCCCGCAAGATCCAGAAACAATTGTTCAAGAACCCGAGTTACCTCCAGAGACACTAGCACCTGAATCACTGGCACCACCTGAAATTGATGAAGACCAGCAGGATGATGCTGAATCTGAACCTCATAAGGCTGCTACCCTTGTGGTAACTCTCAAAGTTTCACCGCTAGCCCTCAAAGAACTTCTTGCGAGGGCACAGACAGATGTGGTAACACCTATACGGCCAACGAGAACCAGACCAACAAGATCTTCCGCTAGGAAAGTCCAGACTAGGACTGTCGATGCTGATGCCGAAAACGAAGAAGTTAATAACCGAATGGACATTGATGATGAACTGGAACACAATAACGCTACCGAGAGCCTACTCACCGGGAGGAAACGCGGCCGACCGAAAAAGGGTGAGGATAGGCCAAAAGGAACGGCGGAACAAGCCACCGAAAATGATAATTCCTCACGGCCTTGGGTTTGCGAAAAATGTGGCAGAGCATGGAAAAATGACAATGGCCTGCTTTATCATGTGACCAAGTCAAAGACGAGTTGTAACCCATCATTTGATGTGTCTACAGTGACACCAACTCGACGTGGAAGAAAAGAATCGGTTATAGAAGTTGAAGATCAAGACACTGCGACAGCTGCTGTTGACGAATCACAAGAGCCATACCGACGAGCTGTGGACAACGAAGGAAGAGAGGAACCCCAGGATAAAGACAAAGGCCACGATAATAATGAGAACACTGGAAGAAAGGTTGACAACGATGAAGGCGAAAAAGACGGAAAGGCTCATGGCGAAGGCAAAGGACCAGGCCTAGAAGATGAGGATATAACAACACCAATGCCAGTATCGAGAACACGCGGCCCAATTGCAGCCCGGCCAACTTGGTCCTCAAGGCCAACCCTAAGTTTCAAAGGAGAGGCATTTCAAGTCAATCCGGAATTACAACGACCTCCAGTTGCAATGTTCGACTCTCCTAAACAGCTCTCACTTATTAACGGCACTAATGGTGCCCTTGTGCAAGGCAAGAACAGCCAATTGCGCCCGGTTCTCAGTTCATTGGATCGATTCAGCCTCGTAGGGGCGTCTCCCAAGACGCCTCGATTGAAACTCCAAAGAAACGGATCTCATCCAGACCCAACTCCTCAAACCGAACAGCCTCAGCCAATTCAACCTTCTGCCAATGGGACACCTAGCGTGGCAGGCTCTTCTGTGAAACCGAAGGCGCCTATGGTCACCGATACCCCTATTACCAAAGCTGTCATCAACAACCGTGTATCCCAGATCATACAAAATATCTTGGCAGAGAATCAAGGGGTTTTCCCAGGAGGCAAATCTTTGTGGACGGCCATCAGTATCCGATGGGTCGAAGCCTTTCCTGAGGTAGTGCCACAAATCCGCTCGTACCAAGCTGCATTCAGAGAACTATTGAAGCATAAGATTGTGGCCGAACATTGGCTCACATTTCGCAGTAAGAAAGGTGTGACTGAGAAATGCCATTTGGTAGTCACAGCTGGGGTTGATCCTTTTTCTCCCGAAGCTTCTGAGGTGGCTCAGAAGATTCAAGAAGCCCATCCAGATGTGTATCTTCCCCCTCCTTTCGATGCGCAACTTGATAGCGATCTCTTAAAACGGGGTCGGCGAGATCTCCCCGAAGAAGTCGAGATGCTAGATGCACCGGTATACGTGGCACGAGCTGCCCAGAAGCGGGCTTTGGATGAGTATGATGACGATGGAGAAGACTTCCCGCCGCCTGCAAAGCGTGGTCGAAAACGCAAAAGCATGTTTGCAGATGGACGCCCTTCAAGATCCCGGGCGTGGCAAAGCGACATGGGAGAGCCAATGTGCTATGAACACTTTGAGTCCTCTCAAGGTGCTCCTGAAGCCCTTCATTTTCTGGACCCTAATACATGTTTGGAGGAGGATGGTATCGAAGGATCCGAACGCTATTTCACCGATGACTTCAGGGCTACGTTGGAGCAACGGCTTTCCAGCTCTTTCTCTGGAGAGATTTATTTTGACAAGCCGATCATTATTTCCGGCTACGATGGTGTCTGGCCACGTATTACACCCCAGGATTTCGAGATGCAGGATGGCAGCTACACGTTGACGGGATGGATGCCTGACCCGAATTGGTTTGCCTGGTCGTCTATGATAGACATGATTGATAGGAAAGCGCATTCACTTAACCGTGATAAGCTCCAGCGTCAAGATGTTCTTGACCCGTACCGGTGCTTCATTGAGAGGCTGTACTGCTGCATGGACCTGGAGCGAGCGTGGTCGGAATCATTCATCAATGCACCGCCTGGAGCAGCTGGCCCTCACAACATCTTCATCTCATTCTCGAGCGAAAGGGACGATCAAGTGCTTGAGACTCCAGCCCCTGAAATTTCTTGGCCCCTGGATTGGCAGCTTACCCCAACGTCTTTCCCAGGAGACGTTCCTGACCGTGCTCTTCTGGTGGACACTTCGTCTGATGAGGAAGATGATAGCACTGAATGGCCCGAATTCCCGGCATACAGGCAACAGAAGCTTGCTCGTGGCGCTGGCCGCCAATCGAGAGGCCGAGGTGTCGGTCGAGGCTCAGTCAGTCGACCTCGAGCGTCCATCAGTCGCCAGCAACTAGCGCAACAACCAAGAGTCAAACGTGTGCGCCTGGTCACACGAGCTCTGATGCCCATTCCCGAGGAAGCTGAGCAGAGACATCAAGGCCAGAATGACCAGCAGGGTCCAAGCTCCGTTGACAGTGACTCAGAACGTATTCTAGCTGCTTTGGTCGCTGTTCGTGTTCTCCTTGGTGGTGCCGACAAGTCTGTTGATTGGGGATTACTCCTTAAACTTTTCCCTAATCTTGCCCTTAAGGATATCCGCCGGTTCTGGATCGATGCCCGGAGAGACCAGGGTGCCTATGTCAGGAAGCTAACCAAGGATTTCCAAGATCGGTTCATAGTTGCCTACTCTAAGAATGAGCTCCCGGAATTCGACTTTGAGGATCCTATGGACTATGACTGGGACAGCTTGATTGAATGGACCCTTGAACTGCCTCGCAGAAAGGGTATTGACCTGCCATCGACAAGGCATTACTTCGAAGATAACTTTTCCGCCTCTGCAGCTGCTACTCACGAGGAAGAAGACCCACGGGAGAAATTCTACAATCCTCAGTCATCTGTCTTTGCCCGGTTCGAGGCTGTCACGTTCCCGGCATTTGTCACTGTTGACAATATGCTCAGTGGCCTGAATCAGAAAGTCAAGATTACGAATGAGGTCATTGCTAGGTCTTGGGTGAGATCTCTCTGCTGCACAGATGAGAGTCGCTACACAGTTGACCAGATACAACAAAAGTTTGGAACACTGGCAGACGGCGATCAAGACCAAATCAATGCCATACTGAAGGAAGCCATCGATGTCTTGACGGCACAGCGCATCATCTGCAAGAGCAAACGTCCGCCTCTGTCAGGAAGACCGTTCAGGCTGAACGAAGCCTTCGGGCATGTACTTGGAAAACTTGCCCAACGAACAAAGTACCAAGATGCTGCAGACTTCAAGTCAAAACTGGATGCGATCTTCCGGCGTGGTGAAGCTTATCAGGTCCCTTTCAACCTCCAAGACGGAGCTGTGATGGCTCTCATGAATCTGAACGCGAGTGAGAGGATCAAGCTCACCCCAGTCAATGTGCCTCATATACCTTTCGGTTTCCGTCCGGGTTACTACGAGATGCGCAAGTTGAAGAAAGACAGCTACTTTTGGAACATCGAAGCAACACCCACGGACTCGTACAAGTATGATGAGGACGTGGGTGTCATCCGTAAGAGCATTAATGAAGGACCACCGACTGCAAAGCACTTGCTTCCACAATGGGTTGACTTCTTCGGGCGCAGAGATGCAGAGCGGTGGATGGATGTCTTGGGAGCTTTCTGTTTTGTATATGCTACGAGAGGATATCTTACGATCGAGGGCGTGTGCAACGCACTCAAGCCGATCTTGGAAGAGTTTGAGGCCGAGCTTATTATGGACTGGGGCATAAAAACTGGTGTGCTTGAGGAGGACGAGGATGGCCTTGGACTGAGAGTCGGAGAGTGGTGGTGGTTGGCTGTACCGTGGCAATGTGGACGGCAGCTCAAAGCCAGGAGAGAAGTGGAAGAGTAAGAATTGTTAAAATACCTTGCTAATTAGGAGTCCCCGACAGGAAACTGGGATGAAAGTCAAACCATTATAGTTTGCCATAGTAATTAATATCTCCAGAAGATATAATTGTCCTAACTTTGTGTCTTATGTAGGATGGTGAGCATCACCTTCATCCACAATTGTTAGCATCAACGTGAATTACACGCTTTAGTGTTGCTCTTCCTCGCTTGGTTGATATTTGTCACGCTTTGAGAGCACTTAGGTCCAACAGACGTGTACAGCAGGAAACACGGTGATTGCCTTTGTGACATTTACTGTTTGTGTCCAGGTTTCCTACCACCACCAATCATGTAATATTGAAGTTTGCCCCTTACAAAGGTTAGATAAGCAGTCATTTAAACGCCAACTTGGCACTTTTTAAGACATGAAACTGAAATTTTGACATAATCCAGCTATAGAATAATGAAAACAGTAGAAGCAAATTGATAATGATATTAGTAAATGCTCTTGAGATGACAACAGTTCGCAAACTTGCTAATTTGAGGTATAAAATCACGACTTTCCCCCATTTCTGGTTTCATTCCTTTCTCATCTCATCTCAAATCCATTCTTTTATAGTCTCGTCTGCTTTTATATATATATACGCACACAACTCTAGCAGTAAAAGCCAAGCAAAAGACCGATGGTTACGTACTATTCTTAGGCAGTTGAGCAACACATGTTCCACCTCGAGCAGAACTGTCTCGAAACTGGGAGTAACTTTCAGAAAGAAGAAAACGAGACAGAAAATAAGATGTCTGCGGCCTTGGCAGTGACATATTTGCTGCCTCGTTAACTCTTCCCAGCCTGAAGGTGCCAACATTTCGGGGCCCCTGAAATCATAAGGGGTTATAAATATCATGCTTATGACACGGTGAGTACATGCCTTTCAGGTGATCAACCAAGCTGACTTTTGGTGACTGAAGCTTCATCCTCTTACAGCATCTCAGAAGCACGTTTGAAGCCGCAGCTAGAGGGTAGTGAAGCCATGATGGAATATATATAAGCGGCGGGGCGACATTGACGGTGAAAGCTTGCCCCTTTGCAGCTGAGATATGGTATACAGTTACCGGAACTCTGCTGTATAGATGGATCACCATTATCAGACGGGTCCCCGGAGAAACTCTCATTCACTTCAATTTAGCCCAGCAATTTCCGGGAAAAGCCATCATCAGCCACTGATCTGACATTCTGGGTCTTGACTCAACTTCGTCATGGCAGAAACGCAGAAACGGAGATTTCATCTCGCAGCAAGACACGCTTTCTACATCTATATATAACAACATCCCACTGTATCTCGGCGATTACATGCTTTCCGTAAACAACTACAGAAACTGGATGTACACGAAATCGCCGAAAAACTCAATGAGACCGGCATAACCCCTGATAGCATTGTGCTTATGTGGCATATTTATCAGTCCCGACCTTCAGCTTCTGAGGAGATTATACCTGGCTGATGTTACCAAGATATTAATATTCCTTCAGAGGATCTGCATTGAGTTTCTTTGGCTCAGAACTTCTCTTGCGGACTATAATATACAATGTGCGAGCAACCCTGGAGGAGAGAACCCTGGCAATGTCAAAAACTGGCAGACAGCCAGTGGAAGAGTATGTCCAACGAAGAGAGCCAGTCCTTCCAAGGCGAGAGTATTAGACTACGGCTCCATCAGTCAATGTCATTCAGCAGAGTCAGACAGATCCGCTTTCTCCCTGTCCAAGGATGAAAGCGAGTTCACTTTACAAACAGTCCGCTAACAGAAGTAATCCGGTTCAAAATTCGAGAGGGTGGAAAGACCTTTGAAACTCGATGTGCCCCATCACCAGGCACCAACATCAAGTGTCAATGTACTTCAAGAATGCATCAGGCATGTCCAAGAATATAAAGGGAGACCACCCAATACAAAGACGCACAGGATTGTCCTCCGACAGATCAAGCCTGAGAAACCAAGATAGAGGTCTTCTGTAGTCAAGTTACATGTTCATGCAGTTGATATGTTCTGTTTTGCTTATTTATCACCTAATACTGGTGAAAGGTGTTGGAGAGAGGAGTCGACAATGATCCAGGGCCTTGGACTGGAGATCCTAAACTTAGGATAGTTAAGTAGAATTTAGGATCCATTCATCATAAATGCATTCTCCTGTTGATTAAAAGAGTAAAAAGAAAACTGACAGTTTCTGCAAAAAGGCAAAAGACATACAACAGCGGGGATTCGCTGGTCGTCACCGACCCAACTACTAATCCGCCCCTTACCAGCTTGACTATGGGAGAGCGGACGGGATCCCGTATTTTCTGGTAGGTATGGTCGTATGTACCAGAAGTTGCTGCAAACTGGATTATGGCATCAGTCTCAAACTCAACTACGACGGCCTCTTGGGACTCCTGTGTCAACCACCATTGCACCATTGATCAGATCAACTGTGATTCTCCTCCTCAACCAGCTCATCACTGCCTCAGACCTTCTTCTCTGCCATAGTGCTCGCAGTTCAGGACCCCTCGTCGTGACCACGCTTGGTGTAATGGGCGAAACATGCTATAATCCAGACGCCCACGATGAGCTCGCAGTTTATCACCAAAAACTCATAGACCATAACCGTTTCGAAGGATTTATTCCGCCATAAATAAACAAGGATCAATGCTTACAAGGTGCCCAGGATAGATAAATACGCCAATAGCCTGGTGAAACACTCAGCATCCATCACCTGGAGCCAAGGTTGGCCAGCAGAGAGGAAACCGAATCGATCGGGGACGTGTAGAATCTTGGACTGGATGCAATACCCGCGATTGGCTATCCTTAACTTCCAGGGGTCGAGGAAGTCTTGGGAGCGGGTGGCTTCAGGATCAGTGTCGGTCATTTTGATGGTGTTTATGTGTACGATAGGTGATGTATTCTATAGAAGCGGTTATGTACACGGCCAAGCATGATAGAGATGGATGGGAGGTTACCATAGAAAATTGTGCGTCGGCAGGTATATTTGGCTTTAACGATAGGGGTTTCGGTGTCTTTTATATTTGTGTTGAAACACGGTTCAGCCTGCACACAGAAGCATCCAATGCAAACGCCTTCGAGTTCTCGTTATCGGGGCGCCAGGAACATTAACTTTCAGGTGAGCCCAACCTGTCGTGAATGCTGATGCTTCTGTGGCCACAGCACAATCCCTATTTGAGAGACAAAATCCCAATGTGTTTGACTGCCTCGCATCAAAAAGACTAGAATGCCCCAAACAAGTCTCCCTCTTCTACCAATCGAGTGGACCAAAGTCATTTGTTCACTGGGGTTAGATATTCGAGCAAAGTTAGTAGTACACAGACGCCTGCCTCACGTTTAAGACGTTAGTCCAATCAGACTCAAATTGACCGGATATCTAATTCGCCCCTAACTGACTGATTCATGTGAAAACACCATACGCCATGCCGACAATAACATACGAAAACCTTTAATTCGCAATCACACAGCAAAGATGATCTTGAGAACGAGGGCCACCAAAAGCACAACCAAAACAACGATAGTTCGATCAAGCCACAGAGGAACACCGTCGTCTGTTGCTCTCCGAGCTTGCTGCGCTTGTGCCTGTGTTGCAGCCTGTGGTATAAGTCCTTGAGCCGCCGGAACGGGGAGTGTAGTCCGGGTCGGAGTGGGGTTTCGGTTCTCTGTTGATGGTTGAGGGGCCGAAGAATCGTTGGCAGCCATGACAGCATCTGGTGCGGTCTGAACGAATCCCTCTGCAAGCTGAGCGGTCTCGGCATCGTCGTTCGTCTGTTCGGGCTTGCTCTCGCCCTCCTTCTTGGCTCCCATCTCATCTCGCCATCCCATGTTCAACTCTTTGGGAATCTCAACTTCTTGTGCGCTCGATGATGCTTCCTTTGCTCGCTCTTCGCATTCCTTGATGATCTCGCCGTTTGTCTTGCCACATGTTGCGCATTTGAATGCCGGTGACTCGTTGGCAAGACGCTGGCGCACTGCGTCAGTGGTTTCAAGACCTCCGAGCTGGCCACGAGCATCCGTCTCCATAAAACTTCGGAGCCTATACGAGATTAAATGTCAGCTAATACAGTCCTCTCATGAACAGGGGTAAAACATACGCTACAAGAGCTGTCCGTACTCCCCATGCAGGTTGCCACGTCTCCTCATGATGGCCACTGATGCTCAGACAAATCTCACGATTGGCTTCGAATCGACCACTTGGTGTCATGAAGCGGAAAGAAGGCGGTCGAAGCGGGTACGTGGGTGGGAGAACTATGCGACCATGATAGATGCCGTTGCTGTAGACTGAGTTGGGTGGCCCCTTGAGTGTGAAGTGCCATTCGAACAGGTCGGATTCAAGGGGCTCGGCTGTGTAATCGGCAGAAGGGGAGTTGGAGATTTCGGCTGCTTCACGAACTATTTTTCTAGTTAGTTATGGGGTCGATGATTCGAGGCGACGATGCTCCAGCATCTGTGTTGTATGTTTTGGAGCTGGCCACTTACGTATTCGTCTAATCGTAGGCGATTTCGAGCTGAACTTTGGAGTCGCCATGGCAAAGGTGTTTGTAACGTTCGATTGCGAGGTTTGTGTCACAGAAATGGAGGCTCGCTTGAAAGATATATACGTAAGTATATATATTCGTTGGTTGGATGATTGCTCTAGACGGTCATTGCTTGGCGAACGTGGGGAGCTTGTTCAAGGAAGCCAGCTATCTAGGTAGCTTCTGAAGGACAACGTGGAAGTTGAAATATTAAGGTTTTCAGCCTGAAAGTAACGATAGAGATTCGAGTGGCAATAATGGATCCAGGCTGAGAAAATGAAAGTAAGCTTAGTCTAGGTACGAAGTCAACGAAGCTCTTGTAAAACGCAAACGCAAGGTGGTATCTTATGGGATGCCTCGTCTCGTTGCTATGATTGATTGCCGGAACTAGAGTGGACGGAACCCCACTCATGATGATGCACGCAAGACGGGCAGGGCTCTTATACAGCGCTCTATGCACTATTAGCATGCGCATGCACTAAACCGTAAGACACCCAATAGCGGGCTCATCCAATCACAAGCTTCCCTTACCTAAGCAGAGCCATCACCGAATTGGCCCGGTTCAACGACTCCATCACGACTGACCATTGCCGTATCATCACTATCCTCGTCGTCTCGTCCACGGCTCCCAATTCGGTCTCTACGTACGTCATTCGCGATTTGTCGCTCGCCTTCATATATCGGCGAAGTTCAATCCCCACTAACACCTCCGATCTGTGCAGTCCAGAACCCCGAAACGAGCGACTATCACATCTGATTTCATCATGGCTGGTCACGGTCACCACAGCTTCAATGGCCCTCCTAAGCCCCCTGTCGCCCACGTCCCCCGTATCTACCGATTCACCGCGACAGCTCTAGGCGCTGGCATGTGGTTCTTCGTGAGTCACCCCGGAACCTTGCGGTTTTTAACAACAGATTGGAGCATCAAAGCCATGGTTACAACGTTTAGACGAATGGATTGCTAATGAAACAAAACAGCTTATGTACCGGGCAAAGAAGGATGGTACGTCTTTAACAATTTGCTCTCTTGTGAGGTAATAGTCTGAATGGTCAATGGCTAACATACTCCAGGCGCCGTTCTCCTCGGCCTCAAGCACCCTTGGGACCACTAAACGATTACCATATATGATTACTTCTATTCCTGCGACAATTACAACGGAGAAGGCATTGGGCGTCGATATCAGAGGGCAAGGCAGTTCAATGCGGTGTATATAGGGCAGAAAGGGCTCTTGAATTGAAGAAAAAGATCAAATGACAGTTCCGAAGTGATGCGCATGATATTCCGAGTGCCAACCTATCACCGATTGCATTCCCCATGAAATCCGGGATCCGAAATTGTCAAGAACTATTGTGTTTTCTGGGGAAACTGTCCCCCATGCCATAACGCGCATTATTGTGACCTTCAGATCCTTACTACTCACAGCGAGAAATCAGTTTGGCAAACTTGTCCATAAAAATTCAGACATTGGTCTTTTATCCAACCAAGCCTCTTGTATTTTGATCTTTTCAATATGAGACCAACCGCTTCACGCTTCCTTCGCAGTCTTTATACTCTATAACAGCTCCAATCAAAATCAGAGATAGAAGTCTACTCTCATCCAATCACTATGCAACTTGCTTGTTTTCCTCCCAACTTAAATCCGAGATCCTTCTGCAATCACCTTATACTCTTTGCGCTTCTTGGCCTTGCCAGTCACTGACTGCTTGACTGAGCCTATCAATCGAGCCAGTCTCGACGCAAGGAAGTGCTCAAAAGCCCATGCCACGATAAAGTAAGCAGCACCCAATCCGATCAGGAACAATTCATAGTCCCAGCTCATGTCTGTCAACTGCATCAGGTCGATGACCCATTGAGCAGGAGTCAGGATCATGTAGACGGTTATCAAGAGGGCGATGGAGATGGTCATCGCAAATGGCCCTAAAATATGGTTAGCTTTGACTATCAAGGTGGTGACTGAGAAGACTTACAGTTTTGTGTGGTCCGCTGTCGGAATGGGCGTCCAGCATTAAGAATAACTCCCGAGAGGATATACTCAAAGCAAGAGAACAGGAAGAGTGCCGTGTTTTGCGAGTTCTCAATGCTAGGCTCATCCTTGTGCACCACAGGAGGAATATACCAGGGCTGCTCCTTGACAGTAACATAAGTCACAGCTTGGAAGAAAATGCAAATAAGCATGAATCCCAACAGAGGCGTAAGCACCTTTCGTGAGACCAAATCCGCAGTAGGTCGCTTGCGGCAAAGTCTTGGAGCAGGTCCCGCCCATCCCATGAAGATAGCGATCGGAAGAATAAGAGCGAGATCGATAAAGAGGAACTGGAAATCTCCTAAATTGGAAGCCCTGGCATAAAGGAATGTGACTGATGTGAACTGAATTGCTGAGTACAAACTCATGTACTTGAAGCAACTGAAGCTTGTGACCAGAGCGGCTCGACCCTCCCTGAAGGTTTGTTAGACTACCTCAACCAATTTGCTTCTCTCAACTTACTTGATAACTTCCAATACACAACGGATGTCAAACACACGAGAAGTGAACGGAGCGGCCACGGAAGCCTCTGCCTCAGATAAAGAGATGCCAACATCTGCGGCCTTCAAAGCACCGCAGTCGTTTGCTCCGTCACCACAGAAGCCACATGTGTAATCAATGCTCTGCAGCTTCTCGACCAACTCATGCTTCTCATCAGGGGACATTCTGGCAAACACTTTACCATTGATGAGCATCTAGAGGTTTGTTAGCAGAGGCAGCGGGAGATGGAAAACAGGATGCTGACCCGTTGAAGTGCTTGCGGCGACGCAAAGTCAACCATCCATCGGAACACATCACCACTGACAGCCAAAGTATAGTTACGAAGGCTGGTGATCTCAAAAGGTAGTGAAGCATCCGCCTCTGGAGGAGGGGGTAGGGGCTGTTGATGTTAGCCATGATCCATTGTGGTCACAGATGCAACAGGAACTTACAAGCAAGGTCTTTTCATTCAAGTAGTACAGATTGTTGTCGATACTTTCCCATTGAATCTTGGCTTCCGCATTACGGAAATCACCTGGTCAGGTTAGAATACTTTCGACAAGATCATAAATCTGAAACGTACCCTCAATGAAGCGCGGAACGAAGCAATGAGCCTTTCGATCCATGAGTCCGCACTCTCGGGCCACGCTAATGGCCGTCAAGATGTTGTCACCAGTTACCATGACTGCGCCAATGTTGGACGCCAAAAGCTCCTCCAGAACTGCTGCTGTTGTGGGCTTGAGCTTGTTCTCAAACACAATGAAACCAACAAAGTCGAGATCACTCTCAACTTCAGTTCGACTCATCTTCTGAGCCTTGACCCAGCTAAGCTTCTTGAGATGCCGGCTGGCGACACCGATAACACGGTAACCTTTGTGAGTATACCACGACAGAAGCTCATCATAATCGTCGGGAACTGCGAAAGGTCAGTAGGTGTAGGTATCCTTAGATTATTGAGACGCTTACAGCTTTCAGGGCGGCAGATCTCCTTCATTGCCTCAGGGGCCCCCTTGACAAAGATGTCGCCACTCTTCTGGCCGAATTGTCGAACAATGACACTGGCGCGTCGCAGATTGGAAACGAATTCAAAAGACTTCTGTACCCCAAGCTCGATGTTGCCCTATAAGACTGTCAGTAATCAGTTTCCCGCGGCCACTGCAGGGGCCATACGTTAGGGGGTCGTGCAATAGAGGGCGCCAGTCCACCTTGCTCCTCTTCTTCTTCAGAAGCACTCTGCTTTCCCTCTTCGTAAGTCCAGCGTGTGAACTCAAACATCTTGAGATCCAGTGGATCGCCGACAAGTTCATCATCAACGGACCGCAGAGAGTGACAGGTGGCCATAGTGTGCAATGCGGCGCGGTAAGTATCCTGGGCGTTCTGTCGTGTGGCTTCAGCCAAGAGCATCTGAGGTTCAGTCACTATTTCACTGAACTTCTTCGAGTCGCGATCAACGACTCGAACTCCCAAAACATCCAGTCCCTCTTCCGTCAAAGTTCCTGTCTTGTCAAAGCACATGATATCGATCTTTCCGCCAACATTCACTCGCTGAGGACTGATACAGAAGATTTGCTTCTTCTTCAGTCGACTAAGAGCAAAGTTGGTACCGATTGTCAAAGTTGCAGGGAGGGCAGGAGGCACGACAATTGTGATGAGATCGAGCGCTCGCACGATAATAAGATGCCATGCAAGACCAAGTCTAATGAAGTTGACCAATGAGGCCAAGAATCCGATTGCAGCAACGATAGCCATGACGCTGATGTACCGGAATGAATCGCGGTAGAACTTGAAACCTGAGGGCTTAGGGAACAGCATCGACCGTACCAGGGCACCTTTTGTAGTGTTGAAACCAGTCCGGACAACGAGGGCGAGCGCAACAGCGTCGTCCCCTTGGTCTTCCTGAGGCCTTCTGGCGCGGATGATTTTGGTGCCACAAAATAGGAAGTGTCTGGCGGTCTCAGGGGTAACTGACGACGCTCCCAGATCCATTGTACGCAAAGTTTCGTCGGTGGCTGGCAACTTTGAAACGGGGACAGATTCACCAGTCAACATACTTTCGTTGACGATACAGTCACCAGTAAGCAAAAGACTGTCACTGGGAAACTGTGTCAAACTGGGATCGCTCAGTTCGTAGACATCTCCAGGTACCAGTTCACTTGAACTGATGAATCGCCAGAAACCGTTTCGCAGAACTCGCACATCACATTCGAATCTCGAAATCTCACGGAGGCGCTTCATGGTAGCTCGAGTTTCGATGAGGGTAGCAGCAATACTACCAACCGACATGAGGAAGATAGCAATCGCATAATAGTAGTAGCTGTCCATGGACCATAGGACAAGACTGGCGATCTGAAAGACGTAAAAAGGGTGCAAAACTTCGTCCACTAGAAGCTGGCCAGTTGTCTTCTGCTCGATGTCGATGAGGTTGCTGCCAAAGACAACTTCACGGACTCCCCTTTCATCAGTGTCCAGACCAGCACGGGTCAGTCGCACATCGGTCCAGTTAGGGTCTTTCCAACCATTGAAGAGCATAAACTTGGCTTTAAGGGGGTGGAAGCACAGTCGAATGTAGCGGTAATCCAGTGTTCGGAGGTCGTCAATGATAGGGTCAACATCTTCATCCAATGCGTCAGAGCAGAATTTCTCTGGCAGGCCGAAGACTGTTGACAAAGGTCGACCATAAATTTGAGATCGAACATCCATAGTGACAAGTTCACCCCACTGGTTCTCTATCACGACCCATTCGCACTCTGCAAGCGAGGTTGCTTGTCCAAGCAGACCAACGTACCATCGGGGCAGCCATCGGAAGAGGAGATAAGCGAGACCGCAGGTAAGGATACACAAGGAGATATAGATCGCAGAGCCGATCTTGCTTGTCTTGAAACCGGCGATGGCGATAGTGAGATCTTCGTTCTCTAGATAAACTTTTTGACTGACACGTCCATGGCGACGAAAGCTTCCAGCAGTAGCTGTACTATCTCGTCGCAAGAGATGGGCGTTTACCGAATGGCGAGAGTATGCGGATGAATGTCTGCGCAGGGCATAGTTGTCCTCGGAAATGCGATAGTCTCGTTCTGGGGATTCGTCGTATTCCTCGGCAACATCAACACCAAATTCCAGATCTCCGATATCTGAAACGCTGCGCCGGACGTAATCGCCAGCAATGCTCTGCACAGCTACACTCTCGGTATCATCATCATCATCGGGAAAGCCTTCGTTATCGTCATCGTAATAGGCGAAGCTGGCAGTCGAATCGGCGCGAGGTCGTCGATGGGAAAATGCCGATACACTGGTGGGAAGACTTTCGGCGACAGGACCAGAGAAAAGCTGATAAGGACAGATCGTTAGTGTTTACGAACATACAATGATAACGGCTTCAGTATTTGTTAGTTACCTCCTCATGCGCCATCTCAACATCTTCAAAGATGCTCGACCTGCTCTGATTAGAGCTCATTCGATAGAGTCCAGCGCGACCGTTGCCATTGGCATTGGCATTGGATGCGCGATGGCGGCGATGGCCATTATCTTGGCCCGGTTCCGGGCTAAGAGGAGCGTCTTCATCCATCAATTCGTTTAAGGAAAATTGGTTCGCATGATACACAAACAAATCCTCAAAGTCGAGATAAGAATTTTGCGTATAAGTTGCAGGTCGCACGCCCGATTACGTCGTTGGTTGGCTCAACGCTCGTGCCCTGACCAAGGCTGACCCGGAGAGTCATACCGATATGCCGAACTGGCCCCGCTATACATCATTGGTCTGTTCCTAGTACAGGACGCAAGGCTGAGAACAGAGATGGTTTAGGCCATAACGTCAATAATTCTGAAAGTTTGGTGATGACATGCAGTTATCTACTGGCTTAACTTAGGATGCCCATAGGACTACAGGATTGGCCAGCATGCTGACTCGAGGGCCACGTCAAGTTGTTTCCTGATTGTGGTGCTTTATGAGCAAGGTTCCTCGGCAAAGAATTTGGCTGGGTCTGGGGTTGTTGTCCACCTATAGCATCTAGTTGTGAATGCCATCCGCTTCTTTGTTTGACCACTTTGACGACCGCTTTTTTATTTATCTATTGTCTACAGACAAAGAAGTGGTGGGCGAATAGGATGCTGCATAAACAACCCGCTCCTCCTTCACGATACAAGGGCGCGCGCGATTCGTGACGCATCCCTCGACTTGTTGGTATCGGAGATTCACCAAAGCTGCAGCCAATCGTGCAGGGTCCGTCACAGTGCGTGCGAGCCACGTTCTATCACGCGTATGTAGGCAGAGAGATACCATCAGTTGAGTTGTTGGATATGCTTGTCCTTCAACCCTTCTATCCGAACCAAAGGGGTATGTTCTTGGTCCAGGACTCTTTCGGATCCATCCGTGGCCCTTTGCTTTTTGATGGTTGGGTACCTACGTGTCCAACAAGCGAACTATCAGTAGATGTTGTAGGGTTGGCCTCGCTTGATTCATGCTCTTCGATGTAACATGTAACTTTGAAGCGGTTCCCCGAGATTATGTATGTACCTTGCTATAAATGTATGAGCCATGTCATGAGCCATCAGACCCGAGTGTTCCCTTTCGGGCGAGGCCGGGTGTATCTAGTCAACAAAAAGAAGCCCAAGGCACAACAGTTATTCAGCCCTTTCTTTCATTATCAGGAACAGCATGTCGTCGATATGTCGTCGTTGTTCCTGGTTTGAGCCTTGGGGGCGCCACCATTCCAGAACCTTTGTGACTGAAAGAAGAAGGGCCGGTGACTGAAGGGGAAGGGTTACTTTGATGAGCAAGGGATCAGAGAGTGTTGTGTTCTGGAATCCGTCTAGATTGTGGCGAGTGCTTCCCTTGTACTGCGAATGGATGAGTCGGAGAGAATGGCATCCAATTCCTGTGCGACGCCACAGGATAGAAACAAAGTCTAAAGAACGGTACATGCATATTGCAGTTGTGTGGCCTCGTGTGAACACGTTCGGAGATGCACTGTGTTACTGTGGCTGTCTGTAGGTCTCCTCCACTCCCCGGGCTCCCTTGGGTTTCTGTTGTCTCACTTCTCCGCTCACTCACAGCGCCTCCACACTCAAAGCTATTAGGTACCTAGAGCCCGCCCAGAGGAGAGAGGGGGACCCATTGGATCCTCTCACACAGTTTGGCTGGGCTGGGCAGGTAATTTTTTTTTTAGTTAGGCGATCGACCAGTTGAGCTTGGTGCTTGGTGGGCGGCCCAACAAGTTCAAAAAGTGAGAGAGGAGACTGGGCCGACCAAGGGGAACCTCCTCCATAGTACTACTAGTCTGGGCTACCTTTACCTACCGCCCTCTCTCTTCTCCGTGTCTCTCTCACTCCCGTCTCGCTCGCTCTGTTTTGCAGGTACAAGCCCAGTGCCCAAATTTTTTCAGACTTATCGCCCCCCACCAGAATTTAGCAAACGTCAACGGCCGCTGCTTTCTCAACTTCCTTTCATCCCTCTCCTCTCAACCTCACCTCGTCCCCAAAAAGACGTTTTATCACAAGCGCCTATTCGGATCTCTCATTATCAGACAAAATGGCCGAGCCCATTCGTGGAAAGCGTGCTCAGGACGCCGTGGCTCCGTAAGTTATTTCCTTCTTTACCTTGCAATATCAATCTTCTGCCTTGGATTGTTTGTTTCTTTGCTTGCCCGCCGCTTCACGATCCACGATGCTAACTACCCCACCTTCGACCAGTACGCCTCAGAACACACCCGCAACTGCTGCTCCCATCTCTTCCCACGCTCAACAGCCGGGCGTTGCTAGTATCAAGGAGGGTGAGTATCTCTTTTTGGTTTTTCATGACTTGTCGTGGGCCAATCCCTTACACACTAGGATCACTGTCTAACCCCGCTGTAGAGGATCTGGACCGTGCCGCCGCGGCTTCAGTTTTCGCCCAAAACCCCAAGCTTATCCAGATGATTCAGGGTCGCCTCGGCTCCCTCGTGGGCCAATCTTCGGGCTACATCGAGTCCCTGCCCGCTCCCGTCCGCCGACGTGTCGCTGGTCTTAAGGGTATTCAGAAGGACCACTCCAAGCTCGAGGCTGAGTTCCAAGAAGAGGTTCTCCAGCTCGAGAAGAAGTACTTCGCCAAGTTCTCTCCTCTCTACGAGAAGCGTTCCGCCATTATCAACGGAAAGACTGAGCCTACTGAGGAGGAGATCAAGGCCGGTGAGGAGGATGATGAGCCCGAGACTGAGGATGCTGCCAAGTCTGAGCAGAAGTCCGATGTCCCCGACAACGTTTCCGGTATCCCTGAGTTCTGGCTCTCTGCCATGAAGAACCAGATCTCCCTCGCTGAGATGATCACTGACCGTGATGAGGCTGCTCTTAAGCACCTCACTGACATCCGCATGGAGTACCTTGACAAGCCTGGTTTCCGTCTCATCTTCGAGTTTGCCCCCAACGATTTCTTCAAGAACACCACCATTACCAAGACATACTACTACCAGAACGAGAGTGGCTACGGTGGTGACTTCATCTACGACCACGCTGAGGGTGACAAGATTGAGTGGTTGCCTGGCAAGGACTTGACTGTCCGAGTCGAGAGCAAGAAGCAGCGAAACAAGAGTAAGCCATGGTTTTGGGGGTTGATCCCCTTTGTTCTTTGAGCCTAGCGACTAACCCAACTCTAGACACAAAGCAGACCCGAATTGTCAAGAAGACCGTTCCTACCGAGTCATTCTTCAACTTCTTCTCGCCACCCAAGGCTCCCACCGAAGACGATGACGATGATGCCGAGTCCGACATCGAGGAGCGCCTCGAGCTCGACTACCAGCTCGGTGAGGACATCAAGGAGAAGCTCATCCCCCGTGCCATCGACTGGTTCACCGGTGAGGCTCTGGCTTTCGAGGAGATCTCGGACGATGAGCTTGATGGTGCCGATTTCGACGACGATGATGATGAGGACGAGGATGACCTGAGCGAGGAGAACGATGACGAGGAGGAGTCTGACGACGACGTACGTTACCTCGCAGCAAACCCTTTGTTGATATTTAGGACTAAACTAACTTTTATGTGCAGGATGAGTCTGGCAAGCCCAAGCAGGAGGCTGCTGAGTGCAAACAGAGCTGAGCGGCGCGATAGAGCGCGACGTAACGCATATTCTCACTCATGACATGATTGGCTTTTATCGGGTTTAAGGATTTCATCTAAGTCACCGACCTACTCGGAAGAAAAAGTGTGGGCGGTGAACGACGGGAAGAAAAAGGCTACAGAAATGGGAAGCGGTTGAAACAGGTCGGCGTTCCAGCCGGTGCCGTTTTTCAGAACAAAAAAGGTAGCATCGTCATTTGATAGGCATCGTTTGCAAGAAACAAAACCTATGGTTTTTGCAGGCAAACTCTGGGACTGGAAACCACGTTGATAGACAGACACACAGCCAGAGGGCACAAGTCGGCCCCGCGCGATTATTATGTTGCTCTCCTCTTTTTTGCAGCCTTTTTCTCTTACTTCGTTTTCAGGGGTTCTCTGTCTTGTGTTTTTTTGTTGTTTTTTTTTGCAAATAACGCTGATTTTTGTTCCCGGCATGGATGTAAGGTAGTGACAGAAGGGATGGTTCTTACAGGGCAGGGAAGGGTGCAAGGGTTTACCAGGTGCATAATATATAGAGAATGATTCTGCCATGATGCAATAATTTGTATGTTGTTGCAGTAATATTACCGGCTTTGTCTGTGTACTTTTGTTTGTTTGCCTTAGTCTTTGTTTACTGTGTTTTGACGTAGTGGCTGCATACTCGTGTCTATCGAAATGCGGTGAGATCGTTATTACCACCACGGAAATGCAAGACATGTTTGGAGCCGACGCCACGACGACAATGTCTCAGTTGTGGCCCCAGGGATATGCATGTACGTCACAGGATGGCGAGTCATGTTGTTTACACAGGTTGTGTTGACTGTGATATATCCTACATTCGTCGTTGACGTCTTGCAATATTGCTTACAGCATTCAGACCTCTGCAGAGTTTCACTCATGTATCTTTCGAAGCACAGGACTCCTCGGGTAACTATTAATTAAAAGACTATCATTAATCTGACTTCCCAAGCCATGTATAGCCCTCTGAAAGATCTAAACTGGAATCGCATAGAAACAATACTAAATTGGTAGTCTATAGGGTAGGCCTTGAAGAGCAAGAAAATATCAGACCTCGATATAAAGTGCTGGAATAAATTCCGCAAAAGGCCTTATAATCCTATCCTAAACTCACACCAAGTTATCTCGGTCTTTTTATCACTTAGTATCGAGGTCCTTGGTTTTCTTTCCTCCCCTAGGTAGGGTATAACTGGACAATGTGCCATCCGATATCTAACGAACAAACCCTCAACTCGATCGCACAGAGGGCCAATTATGGGAAGGCATATCAAGACTTTCACTGGCTTCAAGATACACTGACAGAAGATGAAATATCAACAGTTGAATTGACGGATGAAAGCAATAAACGGACGTCCGTCTGTCCATCCGCCGCTCAGCTCCGCTGCATCCCGCGCCGGCGTGCATATCCTCCGACTATGCCGCACACCGAATGGAATCACCTCCGCCAGCGGGACTGCTAGAAGCGGTAACGCACGACTGTACCTATCCCTAGCAATCGGGCGCCGGCAGATGCAGAGATTGACGCCATTGCGTGACGGCATGGTGGCATTTCCGGTCTCGGTCAAGGGCCAAAGTGAGCAGACAACCACTGTCACAGCATAATTTTTTTAAGTGGTCCTGTCCAGGGCTGAGTGTATTGTTAGCGGCGTGGTAGTCCAAAACGCCGAAGGGTGTATTCGGTTGGACCTCGTTTTCTTTGTTATAAATGGTCCAAGGATACTGAGCGAGATCTTTCGTGGCCGACAGCGGACTAATGTACGTAAAAAGTTTTCCTATGCCAAAGGTGTCACGTCCGCAATGTTCCCACTCCCACGTTCATGTATGTCGTGTAAATGCGACTAAGAGCCGCAAGGGTACCCCGAGCGAATGCTCTATTTACTTGTAGATGCCCTCTGATTCGGCAGTGAAGGCATCAAATACCCAGGGTGAGTCAGTTTGCGGAAGTCGGTAGACGTTTATTTGCCTGAATTCTGGTGCTGCATCCGGCCCGTCGCGACTGAATTGTCAGCACTGGTTAGACTGGAGTCATCTCATCATAGGTAGCCGAGTCCAGCTCATACGTAGATTTTGGTGGCATCATAAAACCAATTGACTCCCCTCCTGATCGTCCGAGTTTCTTCCTAGTATTCTAATTCCCAACACCCCGTAATCTCATCATTTCTTAGACAGCGGGCAATTCTTTGATACCTCATCTGTTCACAATCAATCGATCTTACTTACCTAGCTCTCCAATTGCTCCCTCCGTATCCAAACTCCCCGCTGTTTTACGACCCCTCCACCCTTCTCCAACAACACCACACCGACCGCGACCATTGACACATTTCATTATGGCGCCTGCTCCTCAAAACATCGCCAGCAACCTCTCTGCTGCTGCTCAGCGCGGTGAGGTCTCTCACAGCTGGGATAAGAACGTGGCCACCTCGCCGCTCGCTTCTTTCCACTCTCCTCCCAGCTGGACCGCCAACGTCCCTAACCGTGGCGCGCCCAAGAACCTGAAGCCTTTCAACAGCAAGGATATCAAGATTCTACTTCTCGAGAACGTCAATGTCACCGGTCAGGAGATCCTGAAGGCCCAGGGCTACCAGGTTGAGGCCCTCAAGACCTCCCTCCCCGAGGACCAGCTCATTGAGAAGATTCGGTGAGTTTGCAAAAATACCCCGCCATCCCTCAACTTTTTTTTTGTGAAGTTGTGCAATGCCCCTCCATCGAAGGGTTCACAAATGCCCCTCGTCCATGAGCTCCATGCACCCACCATGAGTACTAACAAATGGTGATCATAGTGACGTCCAAGTCATCGGTATTCGCTCCAAGACAAAGCTCACCGAGAAGGTCCTCCGACAGGCCGAGAACCTCCTCGTCATCGGTTGCTTCTGTATCGGTACCAACCAGGTCGACCTCGAGTTCGCCGCCAAGAATGGTATCGCCGTCTTCAACTCCCCCTTCGCCAACTCGCGCAGTGTCGCCGAGTTGGTCATCGCCGAGATCATCGTTCTTGCCCGTCAGCTTGGTGATCGATCCAACGAGATGCACCGAGGCACCTGGAACAAGGTCAGCTCCAAGTGCTGGGAGATTCGAGGCAAGACTCTGGGTATCGTTGGCTACGGTCACATTGGTTCTCAGCTGTCCGTCCTCGCTGAGGCTATGGGTATGAACGTCATCTACTACGATGTTGTTACCCTGATGGCTCTGGGAACCGCCAACCAGGTTCCTACACTTGAGAAGCTCTTGGGTGAGGCTGACTTTGTCACCCTCCACGTCCCTGATCTCCCCGAGACACGCAACATGATCTCCACTCCCCAGTTCGAGCAGATGAAGACTGGTGCCTACCTGATCAACGCCAGCCGTGGCAGTGTTGTCGATATTCCCGCTCTCATCAAGGCTAGCCGTGCTGGCAAGGTTGCTGGTGCTGCTCTTGATGTCTTCCCCGCTGAGCCCGCTGCCAACGGTGACTACTTCACCAACGAACTCAACGCCTGGGGCGAGGACCTCCGAAGCTTGAGGAACCTTATTCTGACACCTCACATCGGTGGTAGCACCGAGGAGGCTCAGCGTGCCATTGGTATCGAGGGTAAGTGCACCCTTAGAACATCACATTGAACTCATCACTAACATCCACGTAGTCAGCGAGGCTCTGGTTCGTTACATTAACCAGGGTATTACTCTGGGCAGTGTCAACATCCCCGAGGTCCAGCTCCGTTCGCTGACTTCCGACGAGCCGGATACTGCTCGTGTAAGTCTATGCCGAAACACGAATTTGACATGCTCAATACTGATCCAAAATCATAGGTCATCTTCATTCACCGAAACGTTCCTGGTGTGCTCCGAAAGGTCAACGAGATTCTCGGCGACCACAACGTCGACAAGCAGATTTCCGACAGCAGAGGCGACAACGCGTACCTCATGGCTGATATTAGCAGTATCAAGTATGAACAGATCAAGGACATCTACGACAGCCTCGAGGCTCTTAGCGGTAAGTCGAGTCAAGTGAGACAAGCTCAATGCCATAGACTGACAGTTCGCGCACAGCTCGCATCATGACCCGTATCCTGTACTAAGAAAAGAGGCATGGACCACTTGGTGGTCGTGAGGTTCAACCCTTACCCTTGAACTACGACAACTTAGTAAAAAGAAATGCGATGAGACCAACAACCGCACGGGACTTTGAATGCATAGAGAAGGGGGAAATAAAGGGGGCGGCCCGTTCGTTTTGATCCGGTCCTTGATTCCCGGACGCGGTTGACGCATTGATGCATTGGCTATGGTCAATGAAGGCATGAGCAATTCAAATCTCCATGACGCGACTTGACGATCGTGGCTGGAGGAGGTTTTGCTAGGGATGATGCAAGAAGAGTCGGAAACGCCAGACATGGGTACGTACTCCATTCTTGAGCGTGGATCAAAAGGGGGCTGGTTTTTGCGGCTGGTGCTTGATTAAGTTAAGGTAAAAGCTCGCAAACCGACTGGTTGGGCTAGTCGGTGGCACTGTATGGAGTAATATGGCATGGATGAATTCAACGAACAGAAACATTTGAGCTTCAACGCAACTTAGAATACCAAAATAGGGCCAATCCGGTGCGAATCGAGAGGGGGCACCCCGAGGGACCCATAGACCATCACTTTGTTGACCTTTATGTACCTCTCTCTGTACTCTGTAGACTAACTTCAGTTCCGCGTAAGGGCTGAGATAAGCAAGCATAGAGTTCGTTAACTGTTGGCGTAAGCTGCAGAGTTGTTTGACGTCAAACTATGGCTTGTCGATAATAAAATGTTGGGGATATGAGGTGCATTTGCATGGCCGTGTGGTTGCCGAGACCTAAGTTCGGACCTGAAGAAGATTATGTACCTTCGGAATTCGAGGTTGAGTCTGTGATACCCTCGGCGAACAAGCTCCTCCGAGCTGCCTGACTTTTACGATTGTACCTCGCTGATCCTTCAAAAATGTCCTTGATGGACTCAGTTCCTAGTCTTGGGGTTATGGTGAGGATATATTAATCAGCTACTAGGGTTCAAGAATTCCCCAGTATTTTTTGGAATTGGCATCTCCTTTTTGGAGGATCGGGCCTTGTTCATCAATGTCACCGGCGGGTTTCATCTTTGGGCTTGTAGATTGACTATTGAAGCCTGAGAGAATTGGTTCATGGTGATTGGTATGTTGGCTCTGACGAACCATGGCATTGTAATCTCTGTCTTTCATGATACGAAGTGAAACTTCAAGTATTCTAGGAGTATCTACGCATTGTGTCTGGTAACTACATAGTCCCCATACGCACAGCTTTTGTGGTCGTCACTGCAAATACAGTCGGTGAAGTTGTATCAAGACAGTGCGATTTCGATCTCGGAGCGTTTGATCGTCAAATGTCAATTAAGGGGCCTGCGGCGTAACATTTTTTGAGCGTTAGCTCCAACGAACGAACCCCAATAATTCCTTTGTATCTGTCCTCAATGGCAGTGACAGTCTCACCACGGGCTGATGTTCATGTCCAGTTCCGTGGCATGGTAGAGCATGACAGACACAGTGTCGACTCAATTCCAAGAGCTATTTCTAGGAAAATGCATGCATTTGTCCTTCGCTTGTTTCTCACCCCAGATCCTAAGGAAGACAAGACAACCTAGGTCGAAGACGAGGACGGGTCGGCCCCTCATTGGCTCGCGGGTAGAGAGAGCCCCTAATTCTTCTGAAGCCAGGAGCTTCCAGGAACTGAAAGGCTGGGTGGGCGTCGTAGAGTTTGAGGTATTTAAAACGATCGTGATTGGTATTATGATGGTGGTGATGCACTGAAAGAATACCAATGGCTGAGCCCCTAGGTACTGCAATCCACTAACAGCGAATGCCCCGCCCCCCTGTTCCTCGACCTCCAACATGCGTGCCCCGTGCGGCTGCAGTGTCCATCCGGCCCTTTCAATCAGGAGCAAAACGCGTGCTGGCATCACCGACCGCATCCATAACTTTTGACCTACTCTTCAAGGTATTTTCCTTTTGCCTTGTGCGATCACTTAATCTTGCTCGACCTCTTTTTTTGTCGGCGAGTTCTTTGTGTCCTTGTGTGGGAAGTGAGAGAAAGAGTTGTACAAAGCTCGTTTCTCCCGCCCTTTTCAAGTTCAGGGTCCTTTTCTACCGCCCACCTTCACCCACCGTACTTTGGATTACGGGGCACCGGTGTACCCAAAAGTTGGACGATTTGCGCAGAGCATCCAACAACCATTCGACCGCACACTTTCAACGATCCAAGATCGCATAACGCCTTTTTGCCTTTGTCATCAGCGGCGTTTTGACGACCACAATCTTTCCCCGGCAGGCCCCGTTGCTTCATATACCAACAGCTGCTGGCGAATGTCTGCTTCCTACCGCCATTCAGCCCCTTAGCACAATATCCGCCGATACCGCTTCGACATAGTCGCATTCACCTCTTGTTTCTTCTCATACCGGCCTTGCGCCCGGTCATATCGCCATCATGGCATCGGCCTACGAGGTTGGCACAAGAGCCTGGCAGCCAGACGCTGCTGAGGGTTGGGTTGCTTCAGAGCTCATTAACAAGACCGTTGATGGGTCCAAAGTCAAGCTGACCTTCCAGCTTGAGAATGGCGACGTGAGTTTTCCCTTTGAATGCGTTCAATGATGCCATTGGCGCTCACCGTTTGGGATCACGAAACTGACAGGATGCTTCTCATGTAGACCAAAGATATCGAGGTCACTGCGGAGGCCCTACAGAGCGGTAACGACCCGTCTCTCCCCCCTCTGATGAACCCAACAATGCTCGAAGCCAGCGACGATCTTACAAATTTGTCCCATCTTAACGAACCTGCTGGTATGTCAAACACTAGATTACTTTTCGTGGTGTTTGGACAACAGTGCTGATACCCTGTAGTTCTTCAGGCAATTCGATTACGATACTTGCAAAAGGAGATCTACACCTACAGTGGTATCGTCCTCATTGCCACCAACCCTTTCGCACGAGTCGATTCGCTCTACGTTCCCGGCATGGTACAGGTTTATGCTGGAAGACAGCGAGCGACACAAGCTCCCCACTTGTTCGCTATTGCTGAAGAGGCCTTCATGTAAGCTTGCACTTTCACATGTCAACACAACTCCATACTGACATGAGGCTCAGGGACATGGTTCGCGACAAGAAGAACCAGACAGTAGTTGTCTCTGGAGAGTCTGGTGCTGGCAAGACTGTCAGTGCCAAGTACATCATGCGATACTTCGCTACCAGAGAGTCGCCCGATAACCCTGGCGGGCGCTCCAAACGAGGAGCCGAGTCCATGAGTGAGACGGAAGAGCAGATCCTTGCGACTAACCCTATCATGGAAGCGTTCGGTAACGCCAAGACGACTCGAAACGATAACTCGTCACGATTCGGAAAGTACATTGAGATTATGTTTGACGAGCACACAAATATTATCGGTGCCAAGATCAGGACATACCTTCTCGAGCGTTCTCGATTGGTGTTCCAGCCCCTCAAGGAGCGAAACTACCACATTTTCTACCAGCTTGTCGCTGGTGCGTCAGAGCAACAGCGCGAGGAGCTTAACTTGCTACCTATCGAGGAGTTCGAGTACCTGAACCAAGGAAACTGCCCAACAATCGACGGTGTGGACGACAAGGCCGAGTTTGAGGCCACCAAGAAGTCTCTGTCAACAATTGGCGTCACAGATGCCCAGCAAGCTGACATCTTCAAGCTGCTGGCTGGTCTTCTGCATCTCGGAAACGTGAAGATCACTGCATCGCGCAACGATAGTGTTTTGGCCCCGAACGAACCTTCTTTGGAGCGAGCTTGTGCCATTCTCGGTGTCAAGGCCGAGGAGTTTTCCCGATGGATCGTCAAGAAGCAGCTCGTTACCCGTGGTGAGAAGATCACTTCCAACCTCAGCCAAGCGCAAGCCATCGTTGTTCGAGATTCCGTTGCCAAGTTCATCTACTCCAGCTTGTTCGACTGGCTTGTCGATATCATCAACCATAGTTTGGCTGCTGAGGAAGTGTTGAACAGAGTTGTCTCATTTATTGGTGTTTTGGATATTTATGGCTTCGAGCATTTCGCCAAGAACTCTTTCGAACAGTTCTGTATTAACTATGCCAACGAAAAGCTCCAGCAGGAATTCAACCAGCACGTCTTCAAGCTGGAGCAGGAGGAATACCTCAGGGAAGAGATTGACTGGACCTTCATCGACTTCTCCGATAACCAGCCTTGTATCGACCTGATTGAGGGTCGCATGGGTATTCTGTCTCTGCTTGACGAAGAGTCTCGTCTTCCCATGGGTTCTGATGAGCAGTTTGTTACCAAGCTTCACCACAACTTTACTCCCGACAAGCACAAGTTCTACAAGAAGCCTCGATTTGGCAAGTCTGCTTTCACCGTTTGCCATTATGCCATTGACGTTACCTACGAATCTGAAGGTTTCATTGAGAAGAACAGAGACACCGTCCCTGACGAGCACATGGCTGTCCTGCGTGCCACAAGTAACGAGTTCTTGAAGGCTGTTCTTGACGCTGCCTCAGCTGTACGAGAAAAGGATGCCGCCTCATCAAGCTCCAGCTCCGTTAAGCCCGCCGCTGGTAGGAAGATCGGCGTGGCTGTCAACAGAAAGCCCACTTTGGGAGGCATTTTCCGATCTTCGCTCATTGAGCTTATGAGCACTATCAACAATACTGATGTCCACTACATCCGATGTATTAAGCCTAATGAGGCCAAGGAGGCATGGAAGTTCGAGGGACCCATGGTTCTTAGCCAGCTTCGTGCTTGTGGTGTCCTCGAGACGGTTCGCATTAGTTGTGCTGGTTACCCTACTCGCTGGACATATGAGGAATTTGCCCTTCGTTACTACATGCTTGTGAAGTCTGATCAATGGACTTCGGAGATCCGCGAGATGGCCGATGCTATTCTTAAGAAGGCTCTCGGAACAAGTAGCAGCAAGGGTATGGACAAGTACCAGCTTGGTCTCACCAAGATTTTCTTCCGAGCTGGTATGCTTGCTTTCCTGGAAAATCTCCGCACAACTCGACTCAACGACTGTGCGATCATGATCCAGAAGAACTTGAGAGCCAAATACTACCGACGACGCTATCTTGAGGCCCGTGAGGCTATTGTCATGACTCAGTCTGCTATCAGGTCATGGAAGGCCAGGAAGCAGGTCCAGGAGCTTCGCACTATTAGGGCTGCCACTACCATCCAGCGAGTCTGGAAGGGATCTAAGCAACGCAAGGTCTATCAACAAATCCGGAATGATATGGTTCTCTTCGAATCTGCCGCCAAGGGATATCTCCGACGAAAGAACATTATGGAGGAACGTCTTGGCAATGCTGCCCTCAAGATCCAGCGTTCTTGGAGATCACGAAGACAATTGCGAGCCTGGAGACAATACCGCAACAAGGTTGTCCTCATCCAGAGCTTGTGGCGCGGAAGAAGTGCTCGAAAAGACTATAAGAAGATTCGTGAGGAGGCTCGTGACTTGAAGCAGATTTCTTACAAGCTCGAAAACAAGGTCGTTGAATTGACACAGTCTTTGGGCTCAATGAAGGAGAAGAACAAGGGTCTGGCTTCGCAAGTGGAAAACTACGAAGGACAGATCAAATCGTGGAAGAAGCGACACAACGACCTCGAGGCCCGTACCAAGGAGCTTCAGACAGAAGCCAACCAAGCAGGTATCGCGGTCGCCCGCCTACAAGCTATGGAAGACGAGATGAAGAAGCTCCAGATTGCCTTCGACGAGTCAACGGCCAACATCAAGAGGATGCAAGAGGAGGAGAGAGAACTCAGGGAATCTTTGCGAGCCACAAATTCAGAGTTGGAGACAGCCAGAAGGTCAAGCACACAACACGAGAAGGACAACATGAGTCTCAGACAGGAGCTGGAGTCTCTGCGGGACGCCCTCGAGCTGGCTCGAAGGAATGCCCCCATCAACGGAGAGCTTGCCAACGGTACCGCGCCTGCAGCCGCAGCACCTTCAGGTCTCATCAACCTCGTCTCGTCCAAGAAGCCTAAGCGTCGGAGTGCCGGTGCGGAACCACGGGAGCTTGATCGCTTTAGCGGTACTTATAACCCTCGGCCGGTTTCCATGGCTGTTACTGGCACGACGCATCGTCAGAACCTTTCTGGCTCGACCTTCCTACCTGGCGTTGATAATATCGAGATGGAACTTGAGACGCTTCTTGCGGACGAGGATGGCCTCAATGAGGAGGTAACAATGGGATTGATCCGAAACCTCAAGATCCCCTCACCCAGCAGCACCCCTCCTCCTTCGGACAAGGAGGTGCTCTTCCCTTCATATCTCATCAACTTGGTTACATCAGAGATGTGGAACAACGGCTTTGTGAAGGAGTCGGAACGTTTCTTGGCCAACGTGATGCAGTCCATCCAACAGGAGGTGATGCAGCATGACGGCGACGAGGCCATCAACCCCGGCGCCTTCTGGCTGTCCAACGTCCACGAGATGTTGTCGTTTGTATTCCTCGCCGAGGACTGGTATGAGGCTCAGAAGTCGGACAATTATGAGTACGATCGTCTTCTGGAGATCGTCAAGCACGATCTTGAGAGCTTGGAGTTTAACATCTACCACACTTGGATGAAGGTGTTGAAGAAGAAGTTGCATAAGATGATTATTCCCGCCATCATCGAGTCCCAGTCTCTCCCTGGTTTCGTTACCAACGAAAGCAGCCGATTCCTGGGCAAG
This sequence comes from Fusarium coicis, assembly GCA_013781345.1. Classification (NCBI taxonomy): domain Eukaryota; kingdom Fungi; phylum Ascomycota; class Sordariomycetes; order Hypocreales; family Nectriaceae; genus Fusarium; species Fusarium coicis. The sequence goes on from JAAOAJ010000285.1 coordinate 45,360, forward strand.
CTCCTGCAGTCGAACTCAACCCCTGCTTACAGCATGGACAACCTGCTCAGCTTGCTGAACAGCGTCTTCCGTGCCATGAAGGCTTACTACCTGGAGGACTCCATTATTACACAGACCATCACTGAGCTTCTGCGGTTGGTGGGTGTGACAGCTTTCAATGACCTGCTAATGCGACGAAACTTCCTCTCATGGAAGCGTGGTCTTCAGATCAACTACAACATCACCCGTATCGAGGAGTGGTGCAAAAGCCACGACATGCCCGAAGGTACGCTCCAGCTAGAGCATCTGATGGTAAGTTTTACGTACTCGCGATGCCAAAGACAACACTAACAACTCTATAGCAAGCAACCAAGCTTCTTCAACTCAAGAAGGCCACCCTGAATGACATAGAAATCATTCAGGACATCTGCTGGATGTAAGTAGTGATGTCCATCTGGTCTAACTCGCATACTAATTATTGTAGGCTATCACCAAACCAGATCCAGAAGCTGCTCAACCAATACTTGGTTGCCGATTACGAGCAGCCTATCAATGGCGAGATCATGAAGGCTGTTGCCTCGCGCGTGACGGAGAAGAGCGATGTTCTTCTCCTACAAGCCGTCGATATGGACGACAGTGGTCCTTATGAGATTGCCGAGCCTCGAGTCATCACCGCACTCGAGACTTATACTCCTTCTTGTAAGTAGATCGAACAACCTACACCGGGCATTGTAAGCTAACCTGTCACAGGGCTCCAGACTCCTCGTCTCAAGAGGCTAGCCGAGATCGTGTCGGCACAAGCCATTGCACAGCAAGAGAAGTTCGACTATACTGATGGCGAAGATTACGAAGACGGGCCGCCACAACATCATGAGCTGGCCGGCGTTGATGAGGTGGAAACAGAGTCGTAGGGGATAATGATAAGGCATTTCGAACGCACATAAGGGATAGAAGCCGCATTTTCAGGGTGTTTGATGTCGAATCTTCTAATGGCGGCGTGTAACTGAAAACAGATCTGAGGGAAGAAGGGTATTCTCCTTGAATCTGGACGGCATCATGTATACTGAGCGGGAACATATTTCACCTCTCTGCAAGCCGGTGAGGGAGGATATTTATACTCGACTCTATTTTGTAAGATGAGATACGGCTGTATTGGAGAGTCCGAGAGATGAGAGTACGAAGCGATATCGTGGTTATTTATTCACTACTCAAGTGCCATTGAAGTTATTATCATCTGTGATTGATTGTTGAAGTGGCGATGCAACTATCGAATCTATCGCCTCTTTAGTTGCATAGAATTTCTCTGCATAGCAGCATTTTGAAGGTTACCCAACCTGAAGAGCCCATCAATCTCTGCAACCTTGTATACAGACGACAAAGCAGCCGAAATGACTACACGAAAACTGCCTAATATCATTATTACGGGCACGCCCGGTGTCGGAAAGACGACTCACTGTGAGGCTCTTGCGGAGCGAACTGGACTGCGCCATCTTTCAGTGAACCAAGTCGTGAAGGACAAGGAATGCCATGAGGGTTGGAGCGATGAGTTTCACAGCTTTATTGTCGATGAGGACAAGGTATGAGACCATTATATTATCCAGAACTGTTTGGAGATGAACACGGGTTCTGGAGAATATGGTGAGAATATGTGCTGATGTTATTACAGTTACTAGATGCTATTGAGGACGATGTCAAGGCTGGTGGATGCATTATTGACTGGCACGCCTGTGATCTGTTCCCCAAGAGCTGGATAGACCTGGTTGTTGTGCTTCGAGTTGACTCATCTACACACTACGATCGTCTCATCACAAGGTACGTTGCTCGTTACACAGCTCTTGTCATTGCTTGAGCATAGAACTACACATTTACTGACTCTGTAATTTAGAAACTACCCCGAGTCCAAGCTCCAAGAGAACATCGACTCTGAAATCATGGAAGTTCTCCTCCAAGAAGCTCATGAGGCTTTCGATGAGGAGATTGTCATTGAATTGACTAGCAACACATCTGATGAGATGGACACAAACGTTGATCGTATAGTGGCTTGGCTTGATCAGTGGAAGAAGGACAACAACGAGGAATAACCAAACTCCAGAGATAACATAAAAGGGATGGATATTTGCTACAGGGGGTTACTACAAAAAGTCTTTAGCTATGGGCATGGGATATTTTGAAGCGTGGACTCGGTTGGTGAAAATAGATTTTTAGATGCAAGCCTAGGGCAGGCTATGAATTGACATGAATCGTTCTACTGGTGGTTCCGTGCCGAGTAAGTGCATATTTTGATGGGCAAACAATCACAGTCATAGTGGGGAGCCTATTGTTCAGCTCGATTATCTCCAGCTGCTATCTCTCTTTCAAGGTCACATCCAGTCAGTAATTTTCTACTTTGCTTTGGTCAAGATGGCTGCACACAAGGTCAACTTCATCACCGGCAACGCCAACAAGTTGCGCGAGGTCAAGGCCATTCTCGAGCCTGAAATCGAGGTCCTCAGCAAATCTATCGATCTCGAAGAGGTTCAGGGCACACTTGAGGAGGTCACAGAGTCAAAGTGCCGTAGAGCTGCTGATCTGGTATGTAAACTATCTTATCTATCCTACAGGCGCTGCAAAGAAAATGAAATTGTTTAACAATATAAATACAGGTCAAAGGCCCCGTGCTGGTTGAAGACACAGCTCTGTGCTATAACGCTCTGAGCGGTCTTCCTGGAGCGTACATGTGAGATTTGATGCTAAAACGCTGTGAAATATGAATGCTGATGCAATGGTTTTAAAGCAAGTGGTTTATGACTTCGATCGGTCATCAGGGCTTGAACAACCTGTTGGCTGCTTACACTGATAAGTCCGCTGAGGCTGTCTGCACTTTTGGGTACTGTGCTGGACCTGGTGAAAAGGTCATTCTGTTCCAAGGCCGTTGCCCTGTAAGAAACCCTCGAGTCCATTCACCCTGACTGTGCTGATATGTGATACAGGGCAAGATTGTGCCTCCCCGTGGACCCCCCGATTTCGGTATGTGCTGTGAAAAGAATACATAGAGTACATGCTGACATAGGAATAGGATGGGATGCCGTCTTTGAGTACGAGGGTCAAACGTATGTAAAGTTCGAACCCTAACGATGATCTCTGCTAACTCTCATAGTTTTGCTGAGATGGACAAGGCGGAGAAGAACAAGATCTCCCACCGTGGCCGAGCCCTGGCCAAGCTTCAGGCTTGGTTCAAGGACCAGCAGTAGATTGCAGTGAACTACGATACAGTAGCATACTTTGTGAGGCTAGAATCTTATTAGTATAAAGGTTAGATGCAGTCAAGAACGGGACTACTTACTAGAGCACTTCATACTGGTTGTACTTGCGAAAGTAGTGGGAGCCGCGACGATATGGCTGCAAGAAACTGTCGATCGACGAGGGCTTCTGACGAACTGTTTGGCCGATGAGGTTTCGGACCTTTGTAGAATCACGAAAACTGGGATCGAATACTAATAGATTCGCTTGACCGTCCATTTGCCTCTCGAAGCCGACGATTGTCAAGGAGTGGCCTGTCTACATTTAGTGACTGGTAAGCATGCCGATGGTTCTAGATGTCTTACCTGGATGTTGGAGGTAGATTGGTGGCAGGTCCGTATGATGGATTCGGTCTTCGACGCTTGTGATACCTCCTCGAAAGTATCCTTCGATAGCTTCAAAGAGACGTTGTTTCGACTTGCCGCGTTCCTGATCCTTAAATGCTTGAACGGAGCAACTGCCACAGTTAGTTGCCTGCTGAGTTCCTTATGGTGACCGACTTACGGTATCTCCAAGCTGAGAAACACAGCCTGTGCCTGGTTCTTGTCAGTCAACAGACTCCATATAAGAAAAGATGATCATGTACCTCTGGTGTACCGATGTATTTTCTCGTCCCCTTAATGCCTCCCGTCTCTGCTCTTCCTTGGGCATTGATACCCATGTCCCATGCATTTTCAATGAGGTCTTGGATCTGAAATATTGTAGGAAATGTGCGTCCAAAGTGATTTGAACCTTCTCTCGAAGCAGCGATTATGTTTGAAGTGAGCATCTGGATGTTTCGATAGCCACAGAAACCGCCTGTCACTCGTTAGACACTTCAGATGACACAGCATTTGTCGACTCGCCTTCTCGTCTCAATTTGGAAACATGTTGTACCGCAGGGTGACACAGGTAGGCTTCCTGTGTTGAAGGACTTTGCTCAAGAAGCTGACTTAGAACCGGCAGAACACCTGAAACCGTTAGCTGCTGCTGGGGAACGTTGCTAGATAGTACTCACCATCGTTGACAACCTGGCCTTCGTCCTTAAGAAGGTCTACGAGCCAAGGAGGCATCTTTCTCTCATGCGCAAACCTGCCAAGATCGGACTTCTACTCTTGTGTTAGCCACTTACATGATATGTACCAGTAATCATGCAATATCTCACCCCCAGGCGAACGTTGGATTTGGCTCGATCGCCATTTTTATCGCGACTTGAAGAGCCTCTGCTGGTAGTCTTGGTGATACCAGCATCCTCTCTCTTGGTCTTGTGTCGTGTCCTACTACTGCTACCGTTACCCTCCCTCCCGCGAGAGCTACGCCCGGAAAAGAGGTCCTTCCAGGCCTGGATAGGGCTGACTTTCTTGTGCTTCCGGTCTCTCTCTCTAGACGACGACTCCGGCTTCCGAGCCACAGCGGGAGTCTGTTCCGGCTCTGGCGCTGGTTCTGGCGTGGGCGTGGGGTCCTGCGCCTCGAGCTCGTGAAGCTCGAGATGATAAGCTAGCTCGTCCAGCCGAAGGATCTCACCGCAACCTTCTGGGCACTCAATAGTGTCTCCGGAGTTGGTGGGTGGTGGTCCGTCAGCGTCTGGGTGTTGCTGCTCTATGTGCTAGTCAAGGGGATGAATGTCTTAGTTTCAGCTAAACTCAAGTCAAGCGGTGGGAAAGAAAAGATCGGTGAGAGAGACACACTAGAATGAGTTCATATTCGTCTTGGCCCGGCTTGAAGCCGCAGAAGGGGCAAGGATCCGAGTTGGACATGGTGGTTGATTATTTCATGAATTAAGACGAGAGATGAGATGAGAAAGGTTGAGTTTAGGAACGAAGTGAGAGTTGTTTCAAATGCGAGATAGAGAACAAGTTTCTATGCGTCTATGAGTTATCAAGTGCAATAATCGCTTTTGGCTGTGACTGAGTGAATAAGGTCAAGAACAAAGAAAGAGTTGGACGCGGTGAGAGAGTGTGAGTGTCAGTGATTCAGTGTGAGCCCGTGAGTGAGGCTGTGAAAGCGGTACACGTACCACGTACCACGTCTCCAGGGTCTCACAGCGTATTCAAAGTCAAATCACGGGAGGAGCACAGCCTAAGAAATGCAGCCATTCAAATGTAGCTTGACAACACCAACCACTATATTTGAGTCCTATAATAGTATTTACGGATACATACTCAAAATGCAAACACAGCAAGTGCATATACAGCAATGCCAAGTCAGTCAGTCAGTCACAAACCACATGGCGCAACGTCAGTACCACAACAAAGACCGCGGATCTCCCAATAGCGTCCGGATGATACCCTATTGCATTTGTATAGCGGGACCATCCGAATAGAGCCAAGTTCCCGTCCAAACGGATCTCACAGTAACATACAGCACGGTACAGTACAGTACAAAGAGACAGACCGCTCTCATGGAGGGAGGGAGGGAG
>JAAOAJ010000286.1:0-89282 GCA_013781345.1 Fusarium coicis
CCAACAACCAACAACCAACAGACGGACAAACCAACAGCCCGTCACGGAGGTTCGCATTAATTGACTGCCCATTGCAGGCGTAGCTAGCTACCTGCGTACCGGCGCATCACCATACGAAAATGGCATCCGAATTACGACGTCCAAGGATCAATTACTCCAGATTGAGCACCTCCAAAGACGAGGTCCGTTTCTTGGAGATTGAACCTGCAAACTCAGTCAATGACCAGGTCATCTGTCGCCTCATCACCCTCCCTCTAAGCCGAGACGTCGAATTCATCGCCATCTCCTCACTGCTCGGCGACCCCGCAGACCAAGACAGAATCATTCTCGACCGAAATCCCATTCCCGTCCCCGTCCACATTGCCCTCGCCCTCAAACATGTCCGAGCCGTCTTCTACCCCGCCGTGAGCAAATCGAGCGACAGTCTGGGCAGGGACAGAAAATCACCGAATTGGCTGAGGAGCCTTCTCAGGCATTTTGGCGGGAGAGAGGTGGATAACAGGCCGAAGCTGCGGGTATGGATCGACTGCATCTGCATCAACTCGATGGACTCGAGGGAGAACTCCAAGAGCAGAGTCATCATGTACCACGTGTACCAGCGCGCGCAGATGGTAGTGGGCTGGGTGGGACTCAAGATACCGCAGACAGATCTCGGTATCCAGCTCATCCAAGCATTTGACAGTGCAATGCCCGAGACGTGGCAGGAACCCGGCGATAGAGAGGAACACCCCGAGAACTACTCACCGCATCACGAGTGGGCAATTCCCATTATCCACTTATTCGACCCTCAAAGCGACTCTGCCATTGGAACTGCAGACTTTCTCAACAGGAACTTCTTCCACCGCCGCTGGATCCTCGAAGAGATGGCCATGGCCAGGGTACCGACCTTTCTGATTGGTGATGCGATTGTTTCGTGGAAACAATTACTACGACTCAATCTTGCCATGGAGGAGTTCAAGGATCACGAGTCAAACGTATGCCCCGCATCTACAAGACCCTTGATACACGAGTTTCCATTGGGCACGATCCATGCATTGCTGGACGAGTTTGAAAAGAGGAAGAAGATGGCAAAGATGGAGTCACTCAACAGCACGTCTGTCACAGGAAGTGTCACTAGCGCAGACTCGATAAGCCATCAGGACTCCAACACGAGGTCGATACCATGAACAAAAGGTTACGGAGTAGAAGGGATATCCATGTTTTAGCAGCTTTGATACCGCTTGATTTCTAGCACTTACGAACTTGGTTCACGTTTCTTATGTTTCAATAAAAATACCAATTCGTTTCTAGAACCAATAAGTGGCATTCAGGATGGATCCTCGGTGATAACGCGGACTAGAATCAAGTCAGTCGGCGCTGGTTGATCACTACTATCAAGTGGACACATGAAACGTTGTGGCTTGAGATGGGGTCATGCAGCTTAATCACAATCATTCTACCAGTAGCTTCGGATCGACGAAGCTTTTCTGAATCATCGTCGAAACTTGTGTGAAGCATGTTAATCAAACCCAATGTTGATTCCATGCGCTACCGGAGCTGCTGTACACCTTCTTTTCTGATGACACTCCGAATGTTACAACACCGCCTGTCACGAGAGCCAGAACCTCGGTACCGCCAGACTCAATGCTACTGTGCATCCAGAAACAGGGCCGTATTTACAAGCCTTCCGGATCAGTGTAAAACACTGGAGAAAGGTAACAACGGCCACTAGAACAAATGAGGCCAAGAAACCGAATGAAAAGGACAGAACCATGCACAGAACTGGTGAGAGTTACGCAGACCACCACCATTACGGAGTACCCTTCACTGATTGCGTCAGGTGGCTGACCCTGAGACTGGGCCGCAATCCCTAGAGCAACGGTTTTCTTCAGCGGCACCAATTGTTTCTAGCTGCGGGCTGGCGGGTGAGGCTTCATGACGGACCTTGCCTGAATGATATAGCTCCGTTAGCATTGGTTTAACATCTGATACTGACTCGAATCGGTATGACATGACGATGAAGTAGCAATTAGTGCCTTGTACGATGCTTCACTGATCAACAGACGATGGCAAGCATATCGAGCCAAATCAGAGCCTGACACGTCTGTTTGCTGCCATTCTATCCCGTCTGTCCAAGTCTTTGGAGAGACCGTTACCTTGCTAGCCAGGGACAGGGTTTATGACTGGGGCAAATTTGCTCTAGTGCAAACGGCTCTGAAAATAGCATGACCATTCTCTGGTGGCTGCTGTTTAGTGCCGAGCTAATGATAGTGGTATGAGGAAATGATAACGAGGGGGCAATTGTGCGAACATTGCCAATTGATGTAATCCATTTTAATATTTAACCGTATTCACTATCCAGTACGATTAATTAACCCAATCTCATAAGATTGGTATGCCAAGCGACGTGTACGCGGATAACAAGATGGGCATATCTGATGTTACACCACTAAATCAGCTGTCAAAGGAAGCCCGCAAAATATGCCCGCAATCTATCTGGCTACCGCCTGTAAGAGGCACTCCAGGACCCTCTTCCTGGGAACAAGTGGGTAATGAGCACGCGTTGCAGCAATCAAGCATAGGCTCAATCGTACGCCCTCGTCTAACTAAATAAAATCACTCATCAACGATGGAACACAAACCCCATCCCCATCGCCGCTGTAGAGTAACATGGTCTTGTCTAGTGTGCCCTGAAAATCCAGGCAGTAACCTTGCAGACCGTCCTTTTGCGGTTTGGCGCGTGCTGCGTACATGAGTATTACGAATACTTTGGAACTGCTAGTGGCTCTTCTGGGATTTGTTGTTTAGCTCCGGATAGCCTCCGGTCCGCTCCCGCACGTGCGGTCAAGTTTTATATTAACTCGGTTCTGCTCTGGAAAGCACATGTGGCTGAGCTGAATGCTTGTGTTTGTTGTTGGTTCCAAAGTTTACGACTCCCACCGGAACTGCATGCATACTTCAACGAACTTTGTTGGTTCACCTTGCTTCATGCCGAGCTTGCATGATCAGAAAAGTCGGCACTTGGCTGCCAAGTTGTCAGTTGCAGTAGCGTTGTCGTACCCAGTCGTAACGCCGAGGCAAGCTCATTTTGGCCACTGGACCGATGATATATCACATTTCTGCAATCCTCGCCTGCCATGTGGATAAGCGGGATCCACGATACTTCCAAGCCTAGCGGTGGACAAAATATTTGAGACTCGGTTTAGTGGCAGATCGATGGGATCTTGTGGAGGCAGTCTGATGCTTTCTGTCAGACAGAGGTCAGCTAAAAGATAGACAGCGGCAATCCCACGTTCAAGATGTAAGGCCGGCATGTCGATCCATCGTCTGACATGTCGAATAACGAATGAGGGAATATTCAGCGTTTATATATCCGTAAGTTTTTACCTAGTCTAGTCTAGTGAGCGCTGCGTGCGTGGCTATCTTTTACAAAAACAATCCATCTGATCTGATCTTTCATCCTATCAATTTGTGAGCCTGAGCTTCTCGGGGCGATGAGTCAAACGCCGACTAGGACTTTCGGAGCGAGTCCTCCATGACTTGGATGGTCTTTTGAATGGATTCCAGCCCCTCCCGAGCCCGGAGATATGCATCTTCCTTCTCTTTGACCTCTTGAGCCATTCGCTTGAGCTTCTTTTTCATCTCTCTCAGCAATGACTCCTCACTCCAGTCATCACCGTTTTCCTCATCATCATTTTCAAACCTCGACCTTTTTCTAACGCTGCTCTCTCCTGATGAACCCTCTGATAGTGGCTCAGCAGGTAAGGCTGGTGTTAGAACTGGATGAGACACTGATTGCTCTTCTGTGCCGTCCGACTCGGCCGATGAGGTCAAAACCTTCGGATCGTGGTTGCAAATTCGAAGATGTCTTTTCAGATTATAAAGACGTGGGAAGGGAGTCCCTCCCCCTGACCTCTTACAGCCTCTGTTCGGGCATGGAAACGACTGTTCAGGGCTGGTTGCTGCATCCTTATGCGCTTCTTTCTGATGTCGGTTGAGAGTAAAGGATGTTGCAAATGTCTGCTGGCATTTCGGACATACAAAGGAAGATGTGCTCTTCTGGCCACTGCTTGCATTTGAGTTTAGCAATTGATGTGACGCCACCTAGGTTTTTCATTACTTACCCAGTATTTTGAACTCCCTGATCAACCGATGCCACATTAACCGTTGCGTTGAATGGCTCTTGGCTGTTCGTGGCTCCGTAGGACTGTAGTATTGAATCTGGAGTGACAGCAGCTGGCAGCGCTTCAGTGAGCCCTTCTTTCGACGACGTTTCCGTAATCCCTGCACTGTTCCTCGGTAACACGTCAAATGACAAAAAGACTGGATCTTGAGGAGCAGCTTGAACCAAGTATATGGGATCAACACCGGCGCCATCGTTGTCGAACGGGAGGCTGTCGATAGTAGGGTGCTCAAAGCCTGCAGTACTAGTTTCGGGCATAAAAAAGCTCTGCAGGCCAACTGCTGAATGTTAGAAGTCCCTAAGTGAAGCAGCCAGGACAACTTACAATCGTAGTACGCTTGGCCCGAGTTGTCAAAAAAGTCATAGGCAGCTGGAGCTGGTGAGAACGTCGGAACAGGCGCTTTGAACTTCTCAGGCTCAAGATCACTAGGGCTGAGGATGAACATCCAACAAACACCCCATAGTACCAGCAGTGCAGGCAATATGGTCCAGGGCATTGTCGTACAGACATGCCGCATGTTATTAGGAAACTCAAATATTATCTGAGTCGATGCGTTCCTGCATTTCAGTTCCTCATACGCGGATCTGAATCTCATGTTCAACCTTGTAATGATTGACGTGATCAGATCGAACAACCCTATAAGGAGTGTGTCTGTGAAATCCAGTAACGAACTGTATTTGCTTAGTATGTCGGATAGAGCGCCAATCAATATCATGAACTCGGCAAATCGCACGCATGAAGGGGCACCTTTCTTAACTTGCAAAAGTGGTAGTAATCGACTGTTGAGGCGGCAGAAGCCCCGTGAGCCAGGAGAAAGTTCGGACAGAAGTTCTCCAAGGGCGCAAATCTGTGATCCTTTGGTAGATGAGATGTTGAAGGGATCATCATCCTCGAGCAACAACTTGCGATGGAGCGCAATCAGCTGCTGCCATTCTTCATGGGTGAGACGTCCCTCGGTAGACTGAGCTTTGTCGACTTCGATGCATTTTGATTCGACCATAACAAGGCCGGCATAAATGCTTTTGACCTCCTCCACGAGCTGTTCCTGGCTGATCGGTGTAGTTTCTGGTTGCCGCATCATCTTTGACTCACTCCCAGGGACTGGACGGGCTGGACTTGGAAGGGAATCGTTTGGCCTCGCGGCTTTTGCAGGGGGCCTTGGCAAGACGTCTGATGGACTATTGTGGTTGACACATTTTCTAGGTAATACCGGCGCAGGATATCTCGATAGGTAATTTCCGGAAGAAGTCTCATACTTCGAGTCCACTGCATGCTCTTGGGGCCTGCGGATACCCAGGTCGTCTCTCGCCCATGCTCTGCGAGGCCTGTGCTGTATTTCTCGACGATTGTTAGAGTCAGCCACAGGCTTAGCAACACTCAAATCAGTGGTCCAGAGCCAGCGTCCCGCGGGTAGTTGTCCTCTTCGTGACTGAGTCCGTTGCAGACATTCCGGGTCCCCACCGTCATCTTGATCGCGGCGAAGCTGGGAGTTGGTCATGAAGGGTGACGCGGTAAACTCTGCCAACGGTGTTGTGAAAGAAAAATACTTTTGCGATAACAAAGTTTCGTATTAAAATGTTTGATCTGATGAGGCAGTATCGGTCTATTTGAAAGACTGGATGTGTGGGGTGAGATCGAGGTTAATGAGTTTGAGGTAAATTTCGGGGTGCAGCGGGGTTGGGTTTGGGGTGCGAGGTGAGGCAGTCAGCGAACCAGTTGCCTTACAGAGCAGAACCAATCAAGGCTGCTCAGAGACGCCTCTTTCACCCCAAACCCTGAAACGTCGGCTCTACGAGAAACGCAATTGGCCATTCGTGTTGGGCATATTCCTCTAGAGACAGTCAGGTCGTAATGTGGCGATGATCGACGTGCGTGATGTTTATACTTGGGTAGTTGAAGATAAAAATAGAACGCATCATGCACAGATTATTGTTCAACTCATAAACGATGCACAAATGCTGCGTATGGCCTGAGATCTCACTACCTAAGCTTCACCAACCAGCAGTAAACACTGCCGAGATATGCCAAGTCAAAATCATCAGCAATTTTCATCGCTCAACCTCGAGAGCAAACCTCCGATCAAGTTTCATAGCCAAACATCCCTGAAGTCGACGTCTCAGCAAAAGATTGCTTGTATGCTGCTATCGCATTTTGTGAATGGCGGTCTCTCAGGTAGGTCTGTCCTGTCTCACTATGACAAGCCCACGGACTCATTCAGAAGTAGCTGTTGAGAGATGGATTAACAGTTATAGCTAAACTACCCACATAATATTGCTTGACCTCTGAAAGGAGGCATTGAATTCCTACGATGGCGGTGCTTCTTATTTCTTTAGATGTTTTCTACCTACGTACCTGATATCGCCGTCTTCACTGGGACCCTAAATGTAAGTCAACGGCATCCATGCTCTTACTGCGAGTGTTGTTAGGCGATATGAGTGAGAGCGGACTGCCCCAACATCGTGATCAAGGTCGATTGCAAATAAACGGCCCAAGAATTGGCCATAATAATGTAGTGGTTGGGTATTTAGAGGGGTTTGCAAGATTATATACATGAAAGGTACTGATGAGAGCTCATTATTCAACTTCGTTGAAGGTACCTTGGTAAACGCGATTCCGCGACGGCACGATAGATCGATTACAACCTTCCATCTACTGAGCACAACCCTCCTTCTTGCCAGTAATCCAGTCTGCGGGTGCAGTTGTATATGAGGACGAGACCAAGTAGCAACTGACACCGTTGTGAGAAAAGCCAGCACAACCGGAGTCGGCGTTACACGCAGCAGCACAGTCGTCCAGAGTCGACAAGTAACCCGTCTGGACACTGAAACCCCCGGTCATGATGTAACCGCATTCGATCTTGAAACCGCCAACGCACTGCCCGTGTGCCGCAGGACAAGCGATACCCTGGGGAGGTACTGTAGCCACTGAAGGAACGGTGGCTGCCTCGGTGGTAGTCTCAGTCGATGTGAAGGTTGTCACAGCAGTGGTCGCTGTAGTTTCGGCGGCAGAGGTTACCGATGATTCAATGATAGCAGTGCTTGTTGGCTCGGACGTCGAGGTCTCGTCGGGCACTGCGGCGGAAGTCGACTCAAGGAGCGAAGTGGTGAAAGTTGTTTCAGAGAAAATGACCGATGAACTTTGGGGTTTGCAGGGTCCAGCTACAGCAACGGCAGCGGCCATAGAAAGCATGAGGAAACGAGTGGCGACCATGGTGAAGACCAGTGATTTTAAGCAACTAAATGAGCGACTGAAGAAGACAAGAAAGAGTGAAGTTGAAGATGGAAAAGAACGAGCCTGGTTGTACAGTCAAGTCCCAGTCGTTATTTATCTTGTATCTTTCTATGGTCCCATCATATTCCCCAGAGAAGAATCTCATTTCCACCAAATGCATCTGCGTTAACTCTAACGGGGATGGTTGACTGCAGTGGGAAATACATTTGCGGAATCGAATTTGACAGACCAGTGATTTTAGTGTAAGCAATTCCGCATCATCTTCCCCCTGTAGCTTGCCACCATTCAGATAGCTTACATGCCGAATGGGCGTTACGCTAATGTAGAGTCACGGACCTCAAACTCAATAGCGCGAGTCAAGCTGGGCAAAATTGCTTTTCAGCCCAGAATATCGTTGTGTAAGCTTAATTAAATGGTGTAATTTAATATCAACAGCTAAAGCTTATTCCATATTCGGCTTGCACTTGAAACGTAGGGCTAATAGTTCTTTTAGGCAGATAAGCTAGAAGTCGGTGAGAAACGTTTCCTCTGATCAGGACCCCATTTGCTTCAGCAGATCGTGTTCGGCTCTTTACCACCAGCTGACTCGCTCTCTCTTCTCTAGTTATGGGGAAATACCCAGTCTCTCTTTGTAGGTGAACTCCTCATGAAGCTGTGCGCCCTCCTTCGCCAACCGATCGGCTTCAGTATTCAACTCCCGCGGAATCCTCCAAAGCTGAATCTTGATACCGTACTCATCCCAACGTTCTACCTCCCCGAGAAAGCCCTGCCACATATCCACATTGCTTACAACCGCTCCGCCACTTTTCCTCCAGCCCCTCCGTAGCCATGCCTGGATCCACTTTGTTGCACCTTTGACGACGTATTCTGAATCAGTCGCCAGGACAAGAGTGGTGAAGCATTTCCATGCGGCGGATGGGGTCTAGCCTATCGATATCTAGAGAGCCAGCGCGGTAGAGATCGCCTTCATATTCTTCTGGGCGCCTCACTGGCCATTCGCTTGGGTCCTCGTCAAGGACGTCATCCATGAAACTGCAGTCAACCCAGCAGACTCCACAAACGACCAAGCCATGACTACCACAGACCAAACGGCCATCAGCTAGCTCAACTGGTGAGTCGGGGGCCCAGCTCATGTTGATGAGGTGTTTCCTGCGAGATGGATGATTTGCTCTGGTAGGTAAAAATACGTCTCGCCGTGGAGAAACTCGCGCATTGGGTATGAGGCTTGAATTTTTGGCCTAGAATCCTGCGCATTTAATCCAAAGACAAAATTCAGTAGAAAATCGGCAAACGATGATAGTATTACTAGAATGATGTAATTGAGCAGATCACTTGCAGATAAATAGTTCGCGGATACTCCCTGCTGTTTGATGCTGTAGGCTTTGACAGCCCGTGAAATGAATTTGGTTGGAGCTTGTTGACGGTTGGATCAACGGTCGCATTGGAAGGCATGGCATGGTGTTAGTCTTCTAACAAAATGACTTTGGGTTACCAGGTATAGAGGCTTGAGGTAAAGTACTTAAGGTTAGGCCAGGCGCAAGTTGCTGCACGGACCGTCCTCAATGAGCGTAGGGTAGTTCAGATATTTGAGCTGTTGTAGAAACACCAAAACTAATGATGTTTATGAACAGATGCAATGAATTAGAGTGACAAGAAAAATAGTGCAAAGAAACCCCAACGTGAACTGATAGATAGGGACCGTTTTCTCCATCAGACCATTGCACTTACTCAAACGCACTGTTGAATTACAGCAAGTGAGCGCGTGATCGATCGCCGCCTATGCTCACCACTGCAGTGATAAAACCATTTGATTCAGATTAATCGTTTCGATATACAGAACTCATGATTCTTGCGAAAAATGGCCAGTAATTTTGTCGGCAACCACTATCACGAGAGTCATCCCTTGAACAGCGGATGATGAAACCTCCGTGGACATTTATTTCTCCGACAGGCCAGGTCACCCCACGGCAATCATTGGTCAATTCCAGACCCTCCAGCTCTGTCAGCAACTATCGATTGATAATTGTGACAAGTATCCTAGTATCCTCAGCCGCATCGTGACAGTATTCGATCTTAAATAGGAATTAGTAGGCAGTCTTGAAGACGAGCACTTAAAAGTTTTGATCTCCTGGCCGCGTGAAAGCCGAGACAATAGCGTAGAGGCCCGTATGATAGCGCTTGATACTGCAGAAGGAAAATTGAAGGAGGCATGATGAAGATTCGTGGCGCTCAATTGCAAGCCAATATTATACCATGAGCTTGGCAACAGAATCTTACATAAAGTTTCACTCTTCACTCAGAAGACCCCAACGGAGGTTCTCCAAAGTCTTTTAACTGAATCAAGCAATTGCAAGCGTCTCAACCCCATCATCAACACGCACCTTCAACAGCCATGCTGCTCCCCCGCACTCCAACAGCGGCCCTTTCTTCCTCCGCCACTAAACCACGGGAGTATGAGGCGTCGAGGTCTGGACTGGATCTAGCAAATGTTGATCTGGGGGAATCCGGGGCCCCAGCAAACCACCCATGGAGAAGTTCTCCCCCTAGCCACGAGACTCAAGATATATAACATGCCAGGCCACTCGCTCAATTCTTGGCCTCCTCAGAATCAACTCATCTCTACAACTTCTTGACAACTCATCATGACTGCCTATTCCAAGCGTGGAAGTATCGAGCAAAAGCCTGAAGACAACTTTGTCGAAATGTCTGTCGCTGATGGAGCTGAGAAGCCTGGTGTCCTTGTTGACCCAGAGGCGGATTACTCTGGTGCAGTGAAGAAGACGGATCCAGCTGAGATTCGTCTTGTTCGCAAGTTGGATTTTCGCATCATGCCTACTCTTTGGGCGATGTACTTTCTCAACTACGTGAGTTTGATGCCGGCTATTGAGGAGACTATGCTGACATTTGTAGCTTGATCGAAATGCTATTGCCCAGGCGCGATTGAACGGTCTTGAAGATCATCTTGGCCTCAAGGGAACACAGTACAATACGTGTATCTCGATCCTTTTCGTCGGGTATGATGAATGCCTTCACGTTTCGTCGCGAAGATGCTAACGTTTGATAAGCTACTTACTCATGCAGATCCCATCGAACATGCTCATCTCCTCGAAACGCGTCCGTCCCTCGCTGTACATGTCGATCTGCATGATGGGCTGGGCCATCGTGTCAGCCTGCACCGCCCTCGTCAAAGACTACAAAGGTCTCGTCGTCGTTCGATTCTTCCTCGGTGTCGCTGAAGCCCCCTTTTATCCTGGAGCCCTTTACCTACTGGCTATCTTCTATACGCGAAAGGAGATTGCTATGCGACTATCGATTTTATACTCAGGCAACATTTTTGCGACGTCCTTTTCCGGGTTGATCGCCGCGGCGACATTTGGCACGATTGATGGACACCACGGACTCAAGGGCTGGCAGTGGCTCTTTATCATTGAAGGTGTCTTGACCTTTGCCGTTGGCATCATCGGAATCTTCACCCTGGCAGACAGTCCCTTGACGACTCGATGGTTGACTGAAGAAGAACGACAACTTGCACACGATCGAATGCTGCGCGATACGGTTGGCCTGGAGGAGAGCAAGGGAGCCCGAGCTGGATTCTTCCAAGCTATCCGCGACCCTCGCCTGTGGCTCTTCTGCTTTGTCCAGAACATGCATCTTTCTGCTTGTTCTTTCAACAACTTCTTTCCCACTGTTGTCGGCTCCCTCGGCTTCAACAGCACCATCACTCTAGTTCTGACTTGCCCTCCTTATCTCGTCTCTGGTTTCTTTGGATACCTTGCAGGATGGTCCTCTGGTCGATTCAATGAGCGAACTTGGCATATCACAACTTGCATGGGAATGGCACTCGTCGGATACATCATATCCTGCGTCACGCTCAATACGCCTGCGCGATACATTGCTTGTTTCTTGTTCGCCAGTGGTGCATATGCAGTCAACTCGATGATTCTTGGCTGGGTTTCTGCAACGCTTGGTTCAACAGCTGAGAAGAAGTCGGTCAGCTTGTCAATCGTCAACGTTATCGCCAACGCTTCGTACATATACACTGCGTATCTGTATCCCAAGTCAGACGGCCCACGATATCTGATCGGAATGGCAAGTAATGCTGGCTTTGCGACTATGTGTATTGCGGGCGTCTGGGCTATGAAGATCTGGCTTGTTAAGGCCAACAAGAAGCTTGACCGGGAAGGAAACACAAGCGCTACACGATACGCTTACTAGAGCCTGGCATGGACATTCACTTAAATCAGACATGCTCTAATAGTGAATCATGTCTTTCGTGGAAACGATTCATACCGTCTCCATGGTCCTTCGTCAGCTTGTCACAATGAAGTCGTAAACAATCACATGCCATCTCATTGCAATTATCCGTATACGCACCGTGAACCAGAATCAAAACCGACTTAACTCCGGTTAGTAGATGCCGGTCAAGATCTCTATCCTGATGGGTGACCTTCACGTATCTAATAGCCATGATGCTCGTGGTGTGAGCCTATATTTGAACCCTGTATTCAATGTTCAAGGGACGTACTTTGAATGGATGGCACGATACCTCTCATCGGGGCGATGTAATCCATGACACATGGTTTACTCTGACTGACAAATCCAGCAGACAGTATTGAACAAATGCTGATGTAAAGGCGCATCAGGGAGTAAGCCAACTGGGCATCACCGTAGTGGACCAACCTATAAAAGTCGAACAAAGGCGAGCATGTTCTTCCAGTAAATATCTCACGCCGACTACATTTCGCCGGCCAAAGATCTCACCACAACTCCCTGCATCCCACATAAGTCTCCGTCATAATAACTCGTCAATATTGGAGCATTATCCTCTCGACCGCGATGAACAGGACCCAAACCGCCCCCCATCTCCCCAGTTTCCAAATGACTGGGAGGGAAACACTATGGAAGTTAGAAACACCCACGATGGCCGTATCGAAATCCACCTAACGCTCTTCGATTGGCCATGCTCTACCTTTGACTATATAATGCCCTTAGACCAAGAAGAGGCCCAGCGACTGGTCTATAAGACCCAATGGGAACGGAAGCATTTTATAAGTGAGAAGGTTCAGATGGAACTGGATCTCTTCACTGGCCGTATGTTCGATGATCCTGCCTTTTTGAGCCAGCTGAGGCAACTTGCACAGCTATCGCATGATTTGTTGATGGGCGAGTTGACGTTGAATTGCCTTGCACGTTGGCCTCATGAGGCTGCCTTGGGACCCGAGTACAGACGGCGGATGGTGGGTAGAGATTAGTCTACGACGACTCTCAATCTGAGAGTATCATTTCCTAATATGAATGGTTTAGTAACTCAGTATCGTAACTAGTACTCATGATCTTCTTATGACATGGGCAATTCAGGCGAGCGAAGATTATTGGTGAAGTTTACGTGTGATGGCCCATGTCCATAGAATTAGGGTTGACCATAGGGCGGTAACCACTACCTACCAGGTGCACTGAAGCGCCCGTATTTTTTTTCTCCGACGTTTGATCGACAAACCTCGACTTCTTGTCAACCACTGACGGATTCGACGAAATGCTCATACTTGTGCACGTAAAATAACCTCCGGGAATACCATGCGCTTCAAGCTCATAAGTCTATTTCGCCTCCATGATGCTTCTATCAGCGCTTATCGCAGCAATAAAACGCGATGGGCCAGTTGCCATGGCCTCGATCAAATGTGAACAAGAATGAAGCACACCGCCAATATGCACAAATAGCGAGCTGTCGAATGCTCTAGACATGCATCTGTAGAAGACATATTCAACCAGACCTGCATTGAGCACCAAACATTTGCTATTATGTCGTGCTCGGATCTGCCGGTTTGTTTTAACGTGGAGAAGATCGCCAGCTAGTTTGAAGCTGACTTTGGACTAAAGAATATGACAGCTCACTTACGTTCTCTAGTGAAACTTCTGTTATCCAACAAGGTGGCCTAGGCGATATCTAAGACTGGAGAGTATGGGCGTAAAGATAGTCAGGGTTTCCTAAATTGATGAATAGGGATGTCTTGTAAATGCAGTCTACGATAGGAATAGCAACTGCGCTTTGACTCTGACGACGCAATGCATATGATGTCTCACGATCCAAGGTTGAAAAGTCTGTTCAAGACGGTCGGTTGGTCAATCGATAATTGGCAACTTGGCTTTCGCATTTACCAATTTCTTACCCTCGGCGTAAAGACGTCAACCGTGCATGTTACATTAGCGCCAAGTGGCATGAGATATGCAGGACACTATTGAAAGCGCCAAGTGTCAATTGGACGCCGTCCGGGATGCTGATCTCTCATCCTCAACAAAGCCCTCAGAAATTTGGTTTTAGTGTAGATCAATTACCTGGCCTCAAAGTATGTGTTTTAATGCGGGAAAGATCAGCCAGGAGCTGAAAGCTGACGCCAAACTAGGGGTTAGTCTGGAATACGTATTTTGTCTCATCGCTTTGACGTTGATAGTCGGTGAAGTTCTTAGGCATTGTAGAAGCGGCAGACTTGGGCAGCCTTCTACGTTAGGAACAGCATGAGAAACGGAGGAAGTTTCTTGATTTCAAGTATTTATATCGAGGTCATTCTGCACGAAAACCTCTTTCCTTTCCTCATCCAACAGCACAACAAGCCTTATCCTCAAACACATCAAACTTGACCTTTACATTCACACATTGAAGGCCAGTCACTTACATGTCTTGTCGAGCACCAAAAAGTCTCTAACTATTTCATAGATGTCTTCTGCGTCGGGATATATCCAAGGTACTCAGCCTGGTAAATTCACCGCGACATTCGACATCGACGGTAGTCTTTACGTCTTTGCAGGCAACGTCAGCCCGCCAACTCAGCCCTTTGAAAGCCATGCTGCGACCCTGGAGTACAATTCTATTGAGAGCCTTGAAGGGTCTCAGCAGTTCACCGGAACAATCGGAAGTCGCGACGAGGCCTCATTCAGATTTGATGATGGCACCGTGATCAAGGGACCTCTTGATATTCCGGTACACCGTGCTTCTCAGGTTAGCGGTATGGGATATTGGGCCCAGGGGTAACTTATCTCGATCGTAATCCGACAGGGGACAGATCCTGGTTCGAACACGTTGTGTAGAAGGGGGACTGCATGCGAGATCAAGGCCTATTTTGCACCCACTCGTAACAGATAAGTCAATGCCACACAATGTTCCTAAAGAAAGAGCCCAGTATAAAAACACAGTGCATGGCGAAAAACTGTCGGTGAAGGTTTGACAGAAACAAGTTAATACCGTGATTCACAGCAAGGATCAATGCTTTGCCAATACTAGGCCAAATTTGAACTGAGACGCATGCATCATGACCTAGATATCCTTCGCTGTATAGCGGTAAGTCTCATCCCACTGTAATGGCTTACATGACGCCCAGCTGAAAGGCTGGAGTGAGAGTGTATACTGGCATCATAAAAAGACATATAAACACTGCTAAGATTGATAGAATATGACCTGTGAGCTTGAGCCTTCCATCCTCTCGTCAGCGTAAGAGACGACCCGGTCTTTAAACTCGTCGAGATCGAACTGCGTTACCCAACCTTGCTCCTGAAGGGCCTGCACGGCATACACGATCCAAGTCACACAGCTCTGCTGCGGATGCGTGTTCTTTACCGGTAGAGATATCGAGTGAAACAGGTCATCTAGTTGAGCGAACGTGACATCCTCTGGCACTTCTCCGATAATAATACACCCAAGTGGTTTGACGTTTTCGTCGGGCTTGACATTTTCCTCGGCTCGGAGCCACCAAGTCATGGTAGGGTTGTGCATGCGAAAAGTAACTGGATTGATCTCGGATACATCGGTAGCAGAGAAGGCGTGATAATCTCGTTCCTCGGGACCATCGGGCATGATGATGATGCCCCAATGATAAGCCTCATAGCCAAAGACTCGCCGCTTGTCCCCGCGGGAATAGTCACCCCGGTCATACAATGCCACAGCGACTTGCTGTACCATGGCGAACAACTGCGCCTGTCAGTCTCCTAGTGCTGCGATACTGCGCGGTGACTAACCAGTTGGAGGGTTCATCCGAAGCCTGAAAGCTCTAAGAAACACGATTGGCTTTGGCAGAACACGATGCGGGGCGGTTAAGACTCGATATCCTGGTGCCAGACCAGGTTCTTTCAATGACCAGCTTCACTATCCACGGATTGCGCCGTCATAAACAAGAGACTTGGCTGGAGTTGAGGCGCGCGATATACGAAACTAATTATCTTGGAATTTCTCCGCGCCCAACGTTCAAAGTGGAGTGACGATCGACATCGCTGGCAACGAAGATTCGTCGAAAGCTTACACGTGATCAGAAGCGAGAGCCAATGACGCGCCGAACAGTTCACTCAAGACTCGAAAAGAGGAAACAGAGTGGACATGAAAAAGGTGCAGTGAATATAGGAAGCAGAAGGTAGATCTCGTAAACATTGTATTGCTGCCCCATTACGAGACAGCAACTTGCACCGTAAGCTTATTGGCGCAGGGCATTGGTTGATATCAGCCGGAGTGGGTTTTATGCACCTTGTCTCTGGGGAATTACGATATAGGATTCTCAGCCAGGGCATAGCCTCATGCAGTCATCCAGATCAGCTCGAAAAGGCAGGGTCGGTGTCCCGTATAAATAAGTCTATCCACTGAGCTTACTTGATCCGAGGATCCTCGCATTCGGGCGTCGCCCTCTAATCTCGGCTTACTTTATGTCACGCGATACATTAATTACAATATCCCTTTTCAGCTTTGTGTTTTCATTGCCAACGTGAATAGATCGTGTAAGACTGCCCCAATGTAGCAATGGCCGTAAGGATGTCGCAGTATAGGCTGTTCGTTTCAACCACTGATGACAGGAGTCCACTCTGAGCGGGGCTTCAGTCAAGGGAAATGTGATTGGATTTGGACTTGAAAGTTGAAGCTTACTTGAACAATTCGGAGAGTGACCTGGGTCATGGCAATAGGAACCTCGAAGCGGAGGTAGAAGGCTGCTTACTTTGGAGGGACCGGGAACTGGCCGACTATTAACGTCGCCTGACAGAAGATGCATCATGCTACAATTTTCGTTTAGCTAGAATATGTCACTGAACGAAGTATAAAAAGTCGTCTTGTTTTCCGTTAGATTAAGGTATTATACAACAAAGCAACTCCATCATCTACATCATAAGAACATCATCACCCAGACAAGTCTCACTCATCATGCACTTTCCAACTCTTCTCGTTGGCCTGACCACTTTCTCTACCTCTGTAACCGCCATCCCGGTTGAGAAGCCTCACGTCGGCGTCGCCATCCTCACCGTTAACGAGCCAGAGGACAGCACTCTTCCTCTCAACGTCCCCCTCGGTGTTCTTACCCACCAGAAAAACAACAAGCTCACAGATCTAGAGTTTGTCAACGTATACTCTACTGCGAAGGGCGTCAAGCTCCCCAAGATGGACCGGATCGGAGGCCAGATGTACAAGGACCAGTATGGTACTGTGCCTATCACCAAGGATCTCACTGCGGAGAATGGTGTTGTCAGCAAGAAGCCAATTCACCTGGGATGGGTTCTCTGCCGTGTCAAGGCGCAGAAGTAGACTGGAAGAGTTGTAGTCACTTGGATGTTTTATCTTTCCTACCATATGACAGGCGGAACTTTGAATATCGAAGATGCGCTCGAGTGTAGTGAGATTAGCTTCAGTTTGGTGGCAATCAACCTTATGAGAGATCCTATAACCGGAACCTCGTTCCATGTTACCCAGCGTACGTCTGTCTCGTAGAAGGTCGATGACAGTACGAGTCTGTCTCCTACTGTCCGCCGAAACGGTAGTCGTGAACCTCGTCAAATCAAGGCGAAAACAAGAATCGAAAACCTCGTCCGCGGAACCACAGTACTTAGCATACTTAAGTGGTTGAACAGGAAGGGTGACAGTAGTTTCATCATTCTTATCAATGGGAGCAATCCTTCTCGTGGCTGGCATGCCATTTTCAGCGAATGTGATGCCTCGGATAACGATACGTTCGCCTGGTGACATGTTGGTGGTAGTCTTGTTTGCACCGATGCTAAGCTGACGGTAAACAACTTTGAGGTCTGAACATTGTTCTCCATGAACGTCTCGGGGAATTTGGCTCTTGAAGGTACAGTCACAGTGTCAGTGCTTCCATTCGTCGAGGAGTTTGACGAAGTGGATGTCCAGTCTGATACGGAGCCAGCTGTCCATGCAGAGTGGATCTGGGATATACCTAATGTCCTTTCTGTCAGAACGACTGTAGTGCCATCTATGGACTCGGCATCAGGCTGAGGCCAGTCGACTCGAGGTTCACGAGCTGCTTCTCAGAGAATAACAATTCGTGTCTTCTATTATGTTAGCATCCCTCCATGACAGTTCTCTGAAGACGACATTTAAAGAACAGCTTTCTAGGGAGGCTATCGAAATTGCATTTGATGGTCTTCCTTGCTCTAGAGCCCTGGGCTCCCATTGCAGTTCGGTCGTCAACAACATCCAGTAGCGTAATTGGTTTAGTGGTAAAATTCTCCGTTGCCATTCGAGCAGCGTCGGGGAGCCCAGGGTTCGATTCCCTGATTACGCATTACCTACCGTCTCTGAGCCTTCAAGAGATTATGTTTTGCTGTTTGTGATTCATTTTTGTGGTGTTTTGGATGATACAATTATGCTCTGCAACCTCAGTAGTTTTGCCTTCCTTTGTCGGTTGATCAAGGGGAGGCGGGGCAAACTTACAGGGTGTCATAGTGGTCTTGGGGCATGTGACCCAACGTGCTGTATTAACGTGTCAGATAACAAAGTTCATCTCACAACTTCATTTTTCTATGCCATTACGTTCCGCGAGGCTTTAATTTTGATTTCCCAGAAACAGCCATAAGCGCTACTTGTTAAGGGATTTGGTGGTTGGATCTTCTGCGCATCAGCTGGAGCCTGGTTGTTCACCATTACTAACAAGTCTGCACTTATTATAGAATCATGACAGACTCGGCGATATTTACGCACATAACAAAGCTCCACGTGTCGTCCAAAGGCTCAAATTACTACAGCGAAGTAGGCTGCAGCTTCCAGCCTTCTTGCACATCATCAGAACTCACATTTTCTCACTCATGCTCCGCCCGTCATTCTTTTCCTCTACGCGACACGTGTTACCGGCCCGCTTCCGTTTATCTGATACTCCAACGCATCCCATAAAGCTATGTCTACGCCAAGTGTCAGATATAACTACATTGAAGAAGTCGAGGCACTTGAAGATTGTAGACCTGGGGGCTACCATCCTGTTCAGATCAACGATATGCTGCATCATGACCGTTACCAGATAGTGCACAAACTTGGGCATGGTACATTTTCAACCGCCTGGCTCGCTCTCGACCGAGTTTCATCCACCTACGTTGCAGTGAAGGTTGGAACCTCTGACGCGGATAAGGATGAAGTCGATATTCTCTCGAAGCTCGAAATGGCCGATACGGATGAAACAATGATCCCGCAAGTTCTTGACAGTTTCATTGTTAAAGGGCCTAACGGATCACATCCATGTCTTGTCACGACACCTGCACGATGTAGCCTCATAGATGCAAAAAATGCGTCTGACTCAGGCCTCTTCTAACTAGATGTGGCCCGTTCTCTGGCTGTTCAAGTTATAAAAGCTGTGGCCCATGTTCACTCGCGCGGCTATGCCCACGGAGGTTAGTTCTCATGCCTTAGTCCAGCCATTCACTAAAGTGTATCGTAAGATCTCCACTTGGGCAACCTATTACTACGACTTCCAGCCTCGCTCAACAACCTAACGATCGACCAGCTGCATGAAAAGTTCGGTGCTCCAATACTAGAACCAATTGTTCCTCTAGACGGGTCTATAGAACCATTGCCAGCTGGCGTGCCTTCTCATGCTGTTCTCCCTGCCTGGCTTGGCTTACCGAGTGATGGTATCTCCCTGTGCGATGCCAAACTCTTACTGAGTGACTTTGGTGTCGCCTTCCGGCCAGCAGACAAGACAAAATGCAAGTCCAATGCGCCCCTCGTTGTCCGCCCTCTCGAGTCTTATTTCGAGCCAACAAAGCCTCTCACCTTCGAATCATACATATGGAGCCTCAGCTGTCTGATATTTGAGTTGTTTGCCCATCGCTCCCTCATTGATGGCATCATCGCTCCCCAGGACGACATCACTGCGCAACAAGTTCACCTGCTGGGAATTCCACCGCCTGAATGGTGGGACAAATGGGACAAGCGCTCAAAATGGTTTGATAGTAAAGGTCAGGCGCTCAGTAACGAGCGGGATATCCGGTCATGGGACAGGCGATTCACCCAATGGATGCAAGAGCCGAGGAAATCGGAGGATATGGAAACCCTCAACTCGGAGGAGGCGGCTGCGCTATTGGACTTACTAAGACGAATGCTTGCATGGAAGCCTGAGAATCGACCTCAGGCGCAGCAGATTTTGGAATCGGGATGGGTGAAGGATTGGGCTTTACCAGCCTACAACAAGACCAAGAAGTCGTAAGAGCTTAAGACTTTGCCTACAGGAGATATATGCTTGTGTTAGAAAACGACCATACAAAAGGATTAATAAGCCTATCTGGTCAGTTGAGGATCGGTGAATTGGCATTGTCCGAAGCGTTGTACATACTTTGAGGCGGTGAAACGTGGTGACTCTCATCACCACCTCGGCATATGTCGATATACCCAGCCACCACGGGACCCTCGGACACCTCCGTCACCATCCACGCATTCCGAAGTCCCTCAAAACAAGAAAAGTATCAGTTGATTCCAAACCAATTCAGGCCATTTATCCCATCTAATCAGTTATATTCGGACTCCACGTCATCCCCGGTATTTGAATCTGTTCCGCGCCCCCCGAAGTGATGATGTCAGCAAGCCCCCACACGAACCCCTGTCCAACCAAGGCTGAGAATTCGCATTCGTCACAAGGATTGTGAGGCGCATCGGCATGGCGATTGGTCAGAGTCCGAGTCTATTTTTGTGATCGACGGATTGAGGAGTTGGGATTCGTCCACGCCACGGAGCAAGCCTCGTTCTGACTACTCAGCGAGTGGCTCATGTTAGACAGGACTTACGAAGCCCGCCGGAGAAGTCAGCTCTTTTCACGGAAGCCATGGCAATTCCGTCTCTTAAATATGTATGCGCTGGCGCTCGGATATCTGGTGGCGATTCATCGCAGCCGCATCGGTCCTTTTTAGCTCCTCGTGTTTTGCATGTTTTTAGTTCGTTCGTTTTGCAAGCGCTCTACGTTAGTTTCAATGGACAATTACGAAGACGATTTTCAGAGCACGCCAACTGGCAAAGTCTCAAAAGCGAAGAAGGGAAAGCCAGTTCACGTGTGTTCCGAATGTCAAAAGGTACGTCGATCTACACAAGAGGTACATTACCGACTAACCAAACAAGGTCTACACTCGAGCTGAGCATTTGAGGTACAACTTCTACACTTACACTCAAGACAAAGACAGTATGCTCACCACTTGGTAGGCGACATCAGTCTTCACACCAAGAGCCCCAGTTCGAATGTCCGGTATGTCAAAGACGTTTCCATCGCAAGGATCTACTAGAAAGGCACTACAAACGGTGAGTTGAATAGTCTCCGAGACCAAGAAACGCCCCTGACGATAATCTACATAAGACATGAAGAAGGAATCGATGAGCCTTCTGGCTCTGGATACATGGAGTAGGCTTATGACGTTGAAGGAGTTTAGGGATTTGTTTCATTATAAATTCGGTTATCGTCAGTAGAGTATACGAATGAGGCAACGAGAAATAGACGGATGTAATTTTATGAGGGACGATAGTGGGTAAATAGCTATGCATTGAATGTTGGTTTAGAGAATCGATAGACGGTATATAAAAGTCCGTCTCCACGACGAAAAATCAGGTCTTCATATGTGACTTCACTCGCGGTTCAATTGTTATGCTACTCTTCAAAAATGCTGCATTCCCGAATGACCAGAGAGTAGATATGAATCTATGGCAAGGTATCATTTCTTAGCACGGAGTTTAATATTTTTCTCAATTGAAGTTATTCATTGTTTCGGTGAGACTGCGACAACTTATGAGTGTGTAGAATCCAAGAAGCAAGAAAATCACCAGTACTCCATAGGTGCGTGTATCTTACAGGGTAGCACAGCCCCAGTCTCCTCCGCCTCGCGTCACCCTATTGGCCACCTGCTACTGAACAGCCCCCTTACTATTTTAGTGGACGCCCCTATTTTGAAGCTAATTATTATCGTAAAAATTCTCTGAACAGTTGTCGTATTGGGTTACCAGTCTGTATACCCCTGATGCTCATCAACAGGCCTTTCCCAGCAGACACGATAGCTTGCCAGGAGAGAAAGGAAGATCTTCCTTGGTCTCTGAACACAAAATCCATCGTAGCAATATTCTCTGGCATACTTTGCCCTGGACTTTACAATGAGGTACATTTGTCATATTCCCTCCTAGAAAGCATCATTGTCACTAATTAATAGCCCAATTGCTGTCCCAAACATGGCACAGAAGCCAGAACACCCATACCAAGAAAAGGGATCAGAAAATGAGGGGCTTCTTAACTACATTAGCTTCAATAGGCAACCAGATAACAGCAGCTTCAGTTTTGAGGAATATAGGTTGGCGTGTTCCAAGCAAACGAAACGAGGGTCTCTGCGAACCTTCTCACCGACCGATACAGCGTGCCTCATGTACCCCAAGGAAGACCCTTGGACCTATTTGTCTGCCGCCAACTTATCAATGAAACGAAACTAACCTTAACAGCCTCCATGGGTCCAGTACTTGCATCTCAGTTGGCTTGACTGACGAGGCGAGGGCAGCCAATATGTGGTCACTGCCCAGCGCATTGATCTCACGCCATTCCCCTTACCTGAAAACAATGTCCCCTAGTCCAGGTTTCTTTCCCAAATCGCATATCAACCTCCCGGATGATGATGCTGTAGCATTTGGCCTTTTTGTGGAATGGTTATACTATGGAACTTATGACGACTTACAATTACCTTCATCTTTGAATATCCATGCACGATGCACGATGCACGATGCACGATGCTAGATTCTGGGCGACAAGCTCCTCTGCAATGAGTTCAAGAACCACGCTATGGGCCGTTTGTATAAACAGCACATGGAGTTTTCGATGACTTGCCAGGATGTGGAGTTTGTATTTGCGAATACGTCTGCTGCTTCAAAATTAAGACAGTTCTATACGGACTTTATCAAACAAAACTTCTCCGACCCGAAGAAGCTGCGTGGACCTGTTAGAAACTGGGATACAATTTTGCACAAGGATGCAGACCTTCGCATTTCGTTGCTCCTAAGTATCCGATAAGATCAATCATTCAGCCACCTGAAAGACCTGAGGGACTATCTGAATTTCGACGAAGTCTTCTTCACAGGGATTGCACCGTCAGCAGTATAATCTACACAACTGTCCGTTAGGCAGAGGAAGAAGAGGAACAAGAAAAAGAATTCAACGGCTAGCACTAAGAGTGCGGAAAGCGTAAGTAAGAAGAAAAGTGAGGTGTTGGGCCCAGAGTAGATCTATCTATGGCATAGGAGCAAGTTGAGGGTCCTCAGGACCACAAGATATAGAATGACGGAACTTTGGCTAACAAACATTATAGGCCGAGCCACCTGATTCTAGTGTTGGAGCCCCGAGTCTCAAGCAGGAATCCTCTGTATGTAGTGGATCTGAGCCAGTACAAGCTCCAGTCAGTGGCCATGATACCAAAACGGTAGGTCTGAGTCAGGAAAAGGCTACGGCCCCGCCCCAGGCGGCACAAAGTAAAGAGCGCACCGAGGGTAGTGTCAAATCAAAGCGAGTTGTGTTATCTGAGAAGAGTTCTTGAGAATCTCTTTAAGAGAGAATGAACGAGTAATCACTCCGTGGGATAATTTGCTGGTTCCTGTGTTAGGCAAAAAAGCGTATCAGCCCGAGCTCGAATCCGCAGTATAGAAGTATTGTAAGCCTCCATGTGCTAGAACCATGAGGCACATGCAATCTCTCTAGCACTACCCTGAAATCTCCGTTTTAGAGCTCATAATTATCCTGTTGCCCAGCATCTCGGCGTAAATCAGGAGGAGGCACGGCAACAATTGGGCGCCATGTCAACACTGGGAAAAAAATACATGGTAGTTCGAGGATGCAAATGGTAATAATTAATAAGCATTTTTACGTTCATGTCTCAATTTAATAACTTATTGTTTGCCTTGCGAATATCGCTGGTACCACTGGGCCTGAGGTTTAGGGTTGTCAGGCCAAGGCCCTCAATAAAGCCGTGCCGAATCAATGGCAATTGGTCAGCAAGACTGCGAGGATAGAGCAACAAGCCTTATCGATATAAGCTGCAACTGATCTTTGCTTGGTACATACGACCAAAGCTCGTAGAAAATACGGGATCCCGTCCGCTCTCCCATAGTCAAGCTGCGAAGCGCTGGATTAGTAGTTGGGTCGGTGACGACCAGCGAATCCCCGGTGTTGTATGTTTTTTGCCGGTCAGCTATTCTGAACTATGCGACAGACAAAACATCCAAAATGAATGAACCTCGTTCTATCACTGTTCGGTATTCAATTGCTGCCACTTTCTCATTTATTCTTCAAGCTCTGACTCTTCCTCTGGCATCTCAACACCGAGCCCGACCAGAAACTCCGCAATGTCAGGTTTCTCGCGAGAGCATTCTAACAAATCCTCCTCTTCTAGCGCATTGATATCTGCACCGTGACTAATCAGCAGTCTTACTGACTCCAAGCACCCATATACAATGCCATGAGCCAAAGGTGTGAGTCCATCTTCATCCACTGCAGCGACATTGGCCTCGCATTCTAATAAACGCTTGACTGTATGTGACGAATCTCCAATCTCCGCTGCAATATGCAACGCTGTTTGTCCATTCGCCGCCTGAGCCTCAATGTTGTCACCGCGATCAACAAGCGACTGGATCAGTGTCTCCCTGGCTCCAAAATGAGCAGCGAGGTGAAGGGCAGTATATCCTCGCGTATAACACCGCCATCTCTCCTCCTCAGCTTCAAACTCATCATAGCTCTCTTCATCAATATATGGCCATGCTTCGGCAGCTTGAAGGTAAGAGTCTACCGATCTATGTGAGGTTGTCATTTTTAGAAAATCTGTGTCGTAAGGCAGCGATGGCAACGCTGCAAGACTTGGTGCAAGAGTTCTGGCGGCATAACAGAGAAACGGATGTGCCTTCAATCTCTCTTTGAGCTCTTGAGATGACCGGCACGCGCCTTCGTGGTCGCCTCTTGTCAAGTATAGGAACGTCGCCCTGATGTGTCGCGAATGGTATTTGTCGTCAAATACTTCATTTCGCAAGTAGTCCAACAGCAATGGTGATCGAAATTTCATGACCTTCGTTTGAGAGTCGATAAAGGCAAAACTGGTGCAGGCGTTGGAAATTTGTGTGAGAGTAAACACTATATTGTCATCGTCTCTGATCCCCCAGGCGATGAGAGCCTCCCATAGCATTGATGGGGTAAAGGTGTATCCGTTTTCTTCGCCATATACTAGATAGTAAAGCGAGCAGAGAGTCATCTCTGGATATTTTGAGGCCTGGATCTTGTTGACTAGAGCTCTGCAAAATGCTTGGGAGGCATTCACACTAGAGTTTAGTGACCATGACTCTACCAGGTTGAGAAAATCCGTGTTCGGTTGCGATGCGATGTTGCTGAACCAAGTCGGTATGATAGGGAGAAACCTAGTAGACTTTAGCGGATGCTATCACGAATGCATAGCGAGTCTTACCGCCCTTCAGCCATGTCCGTAAGTTTCTGATATGGAAACAGCCTGGTATGGGAATCATCCAGCACTTCTGCATTTGCAGGTGCCTCGTCAACAGCTCTGGCGTGGTATAGGTTCAAATCCTCATTGGTAGCGCGTGCTGTGATCATGCTGATGCCAAATGTGTCAAAAAGCGCGCGTGAAGGCAGACCCCGACTGGTCAACATTATTTGGAGTTGTGTCTTTTCTCTCAGCAGAATTTTCATCAGTTCCTGTAAGCCAGACTCATTTGAGGGGTCGACTCCATCTAAGATGATGATGATCCTACAGAACGCCGATGCCAGCATCTGCAGTATAGTCACGGTGCTTTCGGCATCTCCCAAGCCATCTTCAATGGTATCTAGAATTTGAGCTAGTAGGGTAGATTTCTCCGGAAGTTGCGATACCAACTGTCTGGTGATCGAGCGCAGCGCAAGGTTGTAGTCAGCGAGGTTGAACTGCAGCTCATGCCTGCCAAAATGGTATACGGCGGCTCCGGTACTTGGTAGGATCTCGTCATTTAATATCTGGCTCACAAGATTTGAGGCAATAAACGTCTTGCCCGTTGCGCCTGATATTCATTAGCGAGGCAGAAAGAAGCAAGAGAAGCTGGTGAGATACTTGGTCCATGGAGCCAAAGCACGCGACTGTGACTCCCTCTCAGCCAATCCTGAGTCGTCTCATGGTCGAAAAACCACTGCGCGATCCCGGGAATACGCGCTTCATTGAGAAGCCGCTGTTGAGTGGCTGATTGATCCCCCGGATTTAACCTTCGAAGCAGGGTCTTCCGGTCACTCAGATGCATTATAAGATATGTCATGCAAGTATGTATAAACGGTTAAACATTTAATAACTCAGGGCTAGGTATTTATCTGATGTTACTTTGCACGATTGATGGTGGCTCAGCGGAAGAATTCACGGCCGCTACTCAAGGATTGGCTGCATCGTATAATCATCACCCCCACTCGCAAGTTCTGAAACATGCTTGTATTACAAAGAAAAAGGGAGCCTGGTCCAGGCATCAACTAACTAATTTATTCCCAGTCGTAAGATTCTTCGAGATCAAATCAATTCTCTGCTGTCCTTCGGGCCATATTTGTCCACGTATCTCTCTCCGAAAGGCTGCATCCAAGTGTCTGCAGCATACATAGTCAGTAGAGGCCACGCAATAGGCAGCAGAATTATTCACAATATGTCGTCTGAGGCTTCGTGTTACAGAGCCAGATGATAGTGTCATCGACACTGTCTTTGAGATCACTTTTGGGAAAGGCTTTGGCAATTGCAGCATAGTCATCTCCCGAGACACCATAAGCTGGGCCCGAAAAAGTCCATTGCGATGCCCTTTGATACGACCTGCAATTGAACCGACGGTCAGCGCTTATGATAGGTGACGCTTCTGTCGTGTCCCAGCCAAGGTCGTGCAAGAGGGTAGCGACAGCGTGAACTTCGAGGTCGATGCGATCACTGAGGGTTTCGTTGGCATTGATCATGAGAGCTCCGTAGAGCCACGACCGCATGACGTGCTTGTAGATGGGGTAGGTACTATGCTTAATAGCAAATGCTTCAGCATCTTGAATGATTGGTGTGTTGATGACCGATATGCCAGCGACTCTTCGGGTAGGCTATGAGAGTCTGATAGTGCTATCTTCGCAATTACCAGGGAAAAGGGCCGCAAGAATGGTGATAGCTCTGATCTGATGTATGAACATGAACACAATGATGTTGTTTGCACGGTATTTCTCCGTCCAGATGGACTCCATTATATCTATTCTGCCAGCGCAATATATAATGCATACGATGAGAAACCATCACAATTGCGGAATTAATAATTCATCGACTATGAGCAAGAATTGCTGACGTGAGACTGCGCAATGCATGACGCGAATGTCCTGCGGACCGACGGCTAAGAGCCACGAAAGAGAGACTGAAGTTCTTGCGCAGGGGTCTCGATATCGTTTAGTGTCATGGAAGTGGTATGCTACTTAAATAAGGGGAACCGAAAACATCCGGTCTGGTATTGGGGACAGAGAATCACAGAACCCGCACAATGGTGTATCAATATTCTTCCAACATATATGCCTTATAATGTGTCGTTTTTCTACGTGCATTGATGTATCTCAAGGTCTAAGTCCATGCTTCGGAAGTATATCGTGATCTATAGATATTTGCCCTGAGGCTCTAATCTCTATCTATTGCTTTGCCAATGGCCTTGCATACTTATGGCTAGTCTGCCTGTTGTGACATCCGAGTTAAGGGGATTGCATCATCACACCTTGCTAACGTACTTGAGAGGCCAAACCATGTTAGGAATGCGATATCCCAGTCTATCCATGTAGTACGAGGTATCGAGTCCGTGAACCCTCCAGGCAATGACTCTCTCACCACGCTCTTCCACTAAACCAAAGTTAGGTTTCATGATATCCAGATGAGGGCTCACATGTCTCGAAGCATCGGGCATCTCCCAGGTTGACATCATCAGCAGCTCATCTCCGGTCAAAAGACTCATCAGCTGTACGAACTTGTCATTCGAAACCGTGATGGCTTCAATGTCACCAGGCTTCATCAGCTGACAGCATTGGCGAGTACCTGGCTGGACGTCCTTTGACTTTGATAGCGCGAAAATTGTCCATGGTAACCATTGACCCATGAACATGTTGAGGGGGAACGGCTGGGGGGCAGTGCCGGAAGGGATCGGATGACGCCTAAAGAGGTAAGAAATTGCAGCTTTGCGGCTCAGGAGGAATGATACTAGATCTTGTGCAATCGAGAGCTTGGGATGGGGGTTGACGGTGGCGATCTGGCCATTCTCATCAGCAGCCTCTCTGCGAACGAAATCGACGGCTGATTTCGTACGCTTTTCCTCCTGCTTACGGTATTCCTCATTCTTCATTTCATGACCAATTTCATGTCTTTCAAAATAAGACTCCACGAACGACAGAACATCGAAGTCTTTATCGGCCTCGACATCCACAATAAGCGAGTTGTTACGATCCATGGCGTGGAGTGTTGCTGTGATTTTAGATTTGTTGTTGTTTGGTACTGGTAACTGTGGTGTTAGTCAATAAGAGTGGGAGCAGACAAGATAATTAGAGGCCCAGGCTGTTAAATACTTAGAGTGACGCATTCGCGCAATGCGGTGTTCTGTTATCATGTTCAGCATCATGTCTTGGAATGGTCAAAGGACTCTATGCCGACAAAGGGCGATGCTTTGGAGTACTGAACAAGAGCATTATGTCCCAAACATGAGGGAACAAAGAATAGCCCACTACCAAAGGACCGGGAAGACAAGTCATTGTAGTTCGACGAACATGACTATCTGAACAATCCATCTGCAATCAAAGCCCGAGACACTTCAGTTGTCGCCCAAACTCGTCTAGCGTGCACTAGGAACTTTTGCACGTTAAGCTTATTCGTATGGTTCATGATCCCTGTCCCCAAGCTCTTCATCCACCTTCCAAAACCGTGCAACCTCAAGAAAAAGCTCGCCATTGCCCAATGAAAGCCCCTCGGCATTCTTGGGCTCGCGGGGTTATCGTTCTCTGCCAAGATGACCCTCATTTGGTGCAACGTCAATCGGGCTTGGTCACATTTTAGTGCAGTAAAAGTTCGATTCTCGTTGGTGCATGCAAAAGTGCCTGGGAACCGTCACCGCTAGCGATAAGGCCTCCGCTAGACAATTCTGCTGGCGATGATCATAGCAGCTCCTTGGCTAGGTATGACCTTCCAGAAGCGAAACTATTTCCGTGAACTTGTGTTCGTCATGATTCCTCGCCATGGATTGTCGTGCTTGGCACTGCGATTGCCTCTGATCGCGTGACTTTGTTTATCTGTATAAATAGAGACTCTCCGCCTTTGTGCGACTCCCCGCTTCCATTGTTACGACCATTTCAAGCTTCAAAAATCGTCAACATGAAGCTCAGCACTGGTGTCGCTACATTGCTAGCGCTGGCTCCTAGCCATGGCCTAGCCAAGACTCACAAGCTGGAGTCTAAGAAGATCCAAGCGGATATGAAGACCAAGAAGTGATCAGCCTCAATCCTCGTATCAGCGACAAAGTGTTAACAATATGTAGCCTCATGTCAAACCTCGAAACATTCAACGACATTGCCTTTGCCAACGGCGGTAACAGAGCCTTCGGTCTTCCCGGATACGACGCTTCAGTGGACTACATCTTCAAGCGCATCTCCAAAGTCAAGACCGCCAAAGTCTGGAAGCAAAACTTTCCCGCGCTCTTCGCCTTTGTCGACTCAATTGAGCTCAAGGTTGACGACACGCCCGTCTATGTCTACGGCCTGACTTATTCCCCCTCAACCTCCGAAGAAGGCATCACCGCCGAGATCGCGCTCGGCCCCGAAGGTGCAGCAGGTTGCGACGCCTCATCATACGACGATCTCGACGTCAAGGGTAAAATTGTTCTCGTGCAGCGCTTCCGCTGCCCTACTGGCGGAACTCTTGCTGGAAGAGTGATCCCCGCTGCTGCAGCTGGGGCGTCTGCTGTCATCATCTACCACGATCTTACGACAAATGTGACTGCTGGTTCTCTTAGCCAGCCCGATCCGGAGAAGCATGTCCCAGCTGGCTTTATCAACCTTGTTGATGGCGAAAAGATCAAGGAGAGGATCGAGGCTGGCGAGACTGTCACAGCGCATTTCCAGCAGACGCAGACTATTGAGGAGAGGATTACCCAGAATGTCATTGCTGAGACCATGGGCGGTGATCATCGTAATGTCATCATGGTTTGTCAATGACTCCAGTAACCAATAACCCTACTAATGACCTCCCAGCTCGGTGCCCACCTTGACAGTGTTCAAGCCGGTCCCGGTATCAATGACGATGGTATGTCGCCCTGCCACATCTCATCATGACTCCACTAACATAGCTAGGCTCCGGCTCATCTCTTATTCTCGAGCTCTTCCTCGCCCTCTCAAAGTACAAGACCAAGAATAAGATCCGCTTCGCATGGTGGGGAGCCGAAGAAAACGGCCTTGTCGGCAGCAAGCACTATACCTCCACCCTCCCCGCCAAGGACGTTAACGATCTTCTCGTCTATCTCAACTTTGACATGGTTTCCAAGGGTTTCTTCGGCGTTGCCGACACAGATGGAAGCTCTCATGGATCAAAGGCTCCCAAGGGCTCCGAGGTCACGGAGAAGATCTTCACAGAGTACTTTGAGAGCCAGGGTATTGAGGTAACGCCTGCCGTTTTGACCAATGGCAGTGATTATGCTCCTTTCTGGCAGAACTTGAACAAGCCCTTTGGATTCTTGCATACTGTAGGTGTTACCAATTCGATTGTGCTTTTGCGACTGACCAAGGATTAGGGCACGGCTGTTGCACAGGATCCCTGCTACCACCAGGCTTGCGACACCATCGACAACCCCGATTCCAAGACTCTCACCATCAACGCCAAGGTAGGCCTTCTATTCAGCTCCTTACTGCTAATAAATCTAACGAAAACAGGCTGCTGCACACATTCTGGCTGTCCTAGACGACAGAGGAACAAAGCTCATCCCTAAGACCAAGACCACCGCCGCTTCGTTGCAGGGTCTCCAGGAGCGAAGTGTTGGCCCTGATCTAGCTCAGATTGACGAGCTTGAGGCGATGGGTATTCGACACTTGGGATGTGGTATTCACGAGATCTAAGGATGAACCTGGAAAAGTTGAGATGACGAGAAGATGAGGAGATGAGTTATGAGGAGTAGCTTATTGATAGATGAAAACATTATGACCGTGTTCGACGCACGATCTCATTCGCCCGTGAACGTATCAACAGATCTCCACTTCCAATTCCTAAACCTCTCATAAGACATTGGATCAGTGCCCCAATAGTGACATATGTCTTCCGCCGTCAACATTCTCCAATCTCTTTCAAACTCAGGCGGTCTCGGTGCCGACGTATCGACTCCTTCATCCCAAGCTATTGCACCATTTCTCTTCGCCCAATCTTCTCCCGTCACTGTACAGCCTTTGCTACGCTTACATCTCTTCCCACAAGATGGGCACTGATAATTCTTCCAATCTTCTTCATGATCGCGTTTCCAAGCGTCGGATTTGCCGTGGGGGTATGAACATGAACGCCTGGTATGGCCCATCTTGTTCTTGAGTCTGTTATCGTAGTACCGTTGTGAGAGTTCTTCGATGTTGTAACGTTGAGGGTGCCCATGGCGAAGAGAGTCACGGTAGAGTACGTCTGTTGTTATCCAACAGCTCGGACCTCTTTCTATATATGTCTCGAGAACGTAATCGCTTTTCGTGAGCATCACTCCATCACAGATGTCTTCTGTCTCAAATTCGGTCGGCATGGATGAGTCGACTACTGTGACCTTCACCTGCTCTAGTTCAAGCTTCTGAAGGAATTCTTTGTTTGCTGGGTCCTTCATCTGCGCCTCAGAAAGGTAAACTTCAAAGTCATCACGGGACATCCTCCAACTCGCGGGCTCGGAGTTGTCTAGGAGCCATTGAAGAACAAAAGCGTCACAAGGATTGGAATGGCCGATGATATAATGGTGTCGGAGACCAGACGGAGGTGAGCTGCGAAGTCGTGGAGCACCAGTTCCAGCAGGATCGTTGTGAACTTTCTGCCCAACCCATGACCATAGAAACAAGCTGAGATTGGCCCAACAGCCTTCATAATATTCTCTTTCTTTGTCTTTGTCGACGATAGTGCGTATGTAAGCAATCCTTGTTCTTGTCGTTGTCGGTGAAGCCGTTATGTCTTTCATCACTGCTGGAACAAGTCGATCGCCGTATTCGATGGGATTAAAGATCAACGTCGAGAGGGTGAAACAGCCCGAGGAAGGACAGGACTCAGTGTTGACGGTTTATTGATTGAATGTCGCTGACAATATTGGCGATTTCTCTTGTCGCTGCCAGCCCAAATATTGAAAATGAAGTCGGCAAGTGACTCACCGCGAATCGAACCATCTCAAATACGAAACAGACATGGTGTTGGTGTCTAGATACTTGATAAAGTAGCTCCAAGTAGCTATTAGCCTTACTGAAGTACCGAAGTGACCTTTTAGGTACCCGCCTCAAACCCGACGCTAAAATAGTTGTCAATCTTTGTCATGCCTCTGTCATCTCCCAATTTCTCACGATAGCAATTCACTACTGGATCCAGCGACCAAGTTAAGACTGGCATATTAATCGCGGAAAATTGTTTATGTCCTATCTCTGGATATTTCTATACTTCAGCTCTTCTATAATCTACAAGTAATCATCTACTTGAACTTGATGCCCTCAGCCTTCTCATAAGCATATGGAACACTGGGCGTCTTCCATCGCGGCGTCACCTCGTCGTCGCTCAAACTGACGACAGGCTTCAGGATACTCAGTCTCTTTCCATTGAAAGCGCTCGTCTCAAAGCTCTGATAAAATCCCCCATCTTCCGACAACTCTTTACCAAGGACTCTCTTCTAGGCATCCCAAACTGTCATCAAAAGGTCAAGCACATGATGCGATCCTCTCATTTCAGACCATTGGAAGCGCTCCGCACACTCGGCGACTGTTTCGGGCGAGTAGAGACCGACGTCAGATCGAAGAGCGAACGCGTTGGCAGCGACAAGGGATCCGTGAACAGCGTAGCTTCCGCCCTTGGTAGCCCGATCGCGAAGGGCGAGAAGAGTGCCTACTGCACCGAGAGCGCCGGTGGTCATGTCGCTAATTGGTAGTGAAGGTAGAACAGCTTCATTGTTGGGCAAGTTGAGAGAACGGATAGTGACATATGCTGATCCAGCTGCCGCATCAGCGATTGTTGCCAACCGGGCCTCTCAGCAGAATAGCCATCAGGGCCATAACAGTTCTCCGAGACGTGAACGATGCCGCGACCTCTCTCTCCAGCCATTTTAAGGATGTCGTTCAGTCCAAGTCCAAATTTGGGCATCTTGTTCATACGGAATCCTTGAATGAATACATCTGCATCGGCGATAAGAGACTTGATGATAGCAACATCCTCGGGCTTGCGCAGATCAATAGCGATAGTGCGCTTTCCAGCGTGAAGAGTGAGTTGTATAATGTTGATATCGGGCAAGTGAGGGGGGTTGACTCTGATAACATCAGCGCCGGAGCTGGAAAGAATCGTGCCGATTTGAGGGCCGGCGATAACGCGAGTTATCTCAACAACCTTGATACCAGCCAGCGGGCGCTTATCGTCTGGATCAAGAGGAGGGAAAGCAACTAGAGGTGTAGGAATAGCTTGAGGCTGGGCCTTGATGTTAATGAGAGGATGAGCAGCGAGTGATATGCCCATCTCGCTTTCGTTCCATTGTTTGGGTGTGAAACAGATACT
Organism: Fusarium coicis; assembly: GCA_013781345.1. Classification (NCBI taxonomy): domain Eukaryota; kingdom Fungi; phylum Ascomycota; class Sordariomycetes; order Hypocreales; family Nectriaceae; genus Fusarium; species Fusarium coicis. The sequence goes on from JAAOAJ010000286.1 coordinate 33,402, forward strand.
GCCACAATTGCCGTTGACAAGGTTTGTGAACTCAAGCTTCTCCGGAGAGAGCTTTCTTGTGAACTTAGCAATGTGCGCGGCTGCTTCTTCGTTGGAGGTGATGGTCTCAGATGGGTCAACGCCGATAGACTTCAGAACTGGTTCTGCGTTCGTGGAGCCGTGGAGCGAGTACCAAACGCCAGGATCAGAGGTAGGATAAAGCCCCGTGGTGCGATACTTGAGAGGCGTAATATCAACATACGCAGTAGCGACGTTGCCAAACCAACGGCCGGCATGGGAAGTATTGACAGTTACTTGTCGCTCCTTGTCCTCGACACCTCTAAAGGTAAGGATCTCATCAGCTACTACACCAGCCATGGCGTGGAGAGCTGCAGCTACTGAGACAGCCTTGATAGGATCGGAGATGACGGGGAACTCGTCGCCGGTGAATCTGACTTTGAGAGGATGGATTCATCTTGGGTGAAGCCAGGTGTTTGAGAGGCGATGAGCCGGAAGATACGCTGTGTGTCTTGGGGAACTGGGACGAATGTGCGGTCAGTATGAGTACCGGGACCGTAGACTTCGGGGATTCTGGGTTCCTGTGACATATCGAAATGGTAGTCAAGAGGTGAGTCAGGTCACGATGCAGATTGGGGAGATAGCTTGGACTATGGTCGGATGCTCGTCTTTTATTACTTCAAAACGATGTTAAAGTCGGCGTAACGACAAGTTCTCGATAAAAACCATTCAATCACCAAAGATCCCATTTTTCAACTCCACAGGCATCATGCACCGTCACCATCTCCATGATCGGCCCTGATCCACAGAGCTTCAAAACGGCAGTTTTGAACGTGAGCACGAGCGGAATTCGGATATAGCAGAGATAAGTGGAATTCTGTCTCCACGCAAATGAACATGAGGCTCAAAGAGCCGCCGCAAGAAAAGAATTTCCCACGGACGAGAAGCTGATTTGTTGTGTTTTCTGCAGGATGACGCAGGGACGGAACGGTCGAGTGGAAAAACGCGGTCACTTCCGCACGAGAAACGATCTAGAAATTTTCTAGAAGGTGAAAAAGAAGAAATCGATGAGAAAACCGCATGGAGATTAGAAGATCCGATGGGAAGTTTATTCCTAGGAGTGATTCATTTGCCGATGCATGACGTTGATGGGATCAAATACCAAAGCACAATGGAGACGCGGAATGAAGTTATTTTAAGTCTATCTATTGGAGGCAAATGATAGCAGTCATGGTTGCTGAAACCAGATTCTACTGTCAGCACATGAACCAAGTCTCATTCTCCATTATGCTATTTCTCCTCCCCTGTTATCCTGTCCTGAATAGTTGCCATGAGCAGCTCATACACGGCATCGTCGATTTCGGCCGTCTCCTTCTCTGGTGCCCAACCATCGTCTGGTTGATGCCGTCCCCGGGTCCGATATGTATTGTCCCAAGGGCCACACATGCCGATATCATACTTGATATACTGCATCCGTGCTGTCCTTCGTTGTAGCAGTCCCGCACCATGCAGGTATCTCTGAGCCAATACTGGGTTCCTGACCTCCACGCCAGCAGGTTTTGAGAAGTTTCTGTGAACATTATCACTAACCCTTTGCCTAATCTCATCGCTGCTGAGATGAGCAAGACCATCGTGCTCTATCAATGCTTTGACACTCGGCCACTGAGACGACCAATCGCCATGGCCCATGCTGAACTTCCTGAGGCCTTTCATACGTCCTCTCCAAGTTTCAAGAACATGATGCCATCTGATATCATACTCCTTAGTTACAGAATTAGCATAATTGTCTTCAAGGACAACGCGCGGGTTTGGGTATCCGTCATTGGTCAGGAGGCCGTGTTGACGAGCTTCGAATAAAATAGGACAATCGTCCAGGTATAGTTCCTCTAGACCCCCACATCCATTCCTTTGTCCGATGCCTGCGATCCAGTCGGTTTGTCTTTTATCAGTGAAGACGAAATGCCCGAGAGCTAGCACCTTGAGCTGAGGCAACGTCCCAATTTCCTAGAGATTCATAGTCGGGAACCAGCCCCAGCACTCAGTGTATTAGAGAGACAGAGTTCTAAGATGATCCCCCAAACTTGGCCATAGCCAAATCGAGGGTAGTTTCTGGAAGAATTCGTGCCTCTCTTGAGGAAAGCGAATCTGGTGTTGCGACCTATGATACTCTGTAGTAACCAAGAGTTTTAAATCATATAACCGAGGCAGGCGGAGTAGTTGCCGCCAGGCCTTTGAGGAATCCAGAATGGGATCATGATAGTCAGCCAAGTTGGAAATGGTGAGCTCTTGAAGGTCCTCCATACACCCAGCGACGAACTCTGGGTCGTCATCTAGGTACGTGGCTTCGAAATCAGGAAGATTCGCCCTCTCATCTATGTTGACCTGTTTCACACTTGTCCACATTCCCACGACGCAGTGAGAGACAGTATCAAGGATTCTATATCGAAACGGCCAGTCTTCTTCTATCCATGCCCATTCAAATTCCCTACTGTTATCTCCGCAATATTCACAGAACCTCAAGTGCAGGTTCCTGAGCTTCGAAAAGTAGCGGAGGGAAGGAAGGGCGTTGAAGAAGCCGCTGGGGAATTCATAGCACTCGTTGGAGGCGTACTCATAACCCGGGCCAATATTCGTGTCAATAGTAATCTCCTTGACATAGTTCCGAAGATGGGCTGATGTTGCAATGCAGGTGAAATCTGTGACGACGGTTCCATAAGCTCTAAGATGAAAGGCCTTGAAAGCGAATGGAGTCGCTGCGTCGTGCAATCTATGAGTAGCCAATCTCGAGCGAAGTAGGTCGGGTTTCGGCAAGTTCGAACATATTAAAGTGACGATCTCTGGCGGAAGAGGAAGGTCACTTCGATGTGCCGTTTCCGTTGTCGAATACGAAGATCTCTGGTCCCAGAATGTGATAATGCAGATGCGGTGATGCAGATGCAGCTGTGTCCGAGCTGATGTTCTCGATACCGTGGAACTTTGTCTGACGCCACATTATGAAATCGAGGATTGACCCACTATACTAGGCTCCAGTCAACCAAGAAGTATAGCCTTGGGCCACCGCGATTGGATGGAAATTGATCTCGTTAATACTCCCGAATACGCTATGGATACGTTTATGAAATGTGAATGTAGCATATGTAAAGTATTGGAGAATGACATGACCTCGGCCATGTACAGTGGTGGGTTTTGTCCAGTAACTAGAGAAAGAGTAATAAGAGTGTACCGGCTTGGCAACGCGTGGGGATCGGCGCCCAACATAAAGCGTATGATATTTTGACCTTCTGGAAACGATAGAGACATTGATGGCTTTGCTGAGATGAACAGCTGCAGCACTGCAGATACGTAATTAAATATCACATATACGAGCTTTCTAATATGTCTGCGGCTTATGAAGCATTACAAACTTGTTCCAAAAGAGGAATGGCCCAGAAAACCCATATCCAGTCGGCGGCCGAACCATACATGGAACATACGATAGCTTCATGCCTGTGATGGTCCAAAGCACTTTTGCCGCAGCGTTGGGATCTACAACATGTGCCGTGACTTTGAGGCCAAATTTCTACGAGACATGCCGAGGGCAGCATTCATGGCATGTTCTCTTTGCATGTGTATCAACAACTATGAAGGGGAGGGAGAGAGGGAATTATGTATAAATAAAGTGATGTTTCCTAACAAGAATCCAAATTCTCAACTCACAACACTCTCAATCATCTCACCAAATCTCCAAAGCCCTTCAAATTCCTCCAAGTCCATCACGACTCACTGAGAGCCAATTTCGAGTAAGAAATCCGGTCAAACTGAGCTACTACCTCTCACTAACAACTCCGATTCAGAATGCATTTCACCACTCTCCTCGCCTCTACTGTCCTTGCTCTTGGTGTCTCTGCCGAGGGCATCAACTGCCACGGCAGCAGCAACTGCGCCAACGCCGGTTTCAAGCTGACTGGCCTCCTCCGCACCGCCCAGGACCTGAACGACAACAAGTGGTACTACAACGGCCAGCACATCGCTTGCTGGCAGGCTATCGACAAGACCGGATTCTGTGCTTTCCTCCAGAACACCGGTGGCCTTCCTGGCAAGGACATCAAGAAGCTGCTCCAGGAGCTGGTCAACCATGGATGTGCCAAGTGCGGCAGTGTTCCTGCATTCTACCCTAACGACAACGATATCAAGTCTCACGGAATGCTCACCGTCAACTACGTCTCTAAGACGAACTGCAACGGGCTCTGCTAGATGCCGGGCGTGTGAAGGCGACTGTCATTGGCAATCGCTCTCGGAATATACCTCGCCGCACGTGATTCTGAGGACACGTTCTTTCTCAAGTTCATGGATTTGACAAATTATCCTTCGATTCTTTCTTGGTTTAGCTACCTAGAATATCCTATCTTTCATAAAAATAAAAGATTTTCCTGCATGAACACTAACAGCTGTGACTCCCGGGAAAGGTATTCTATCATTGCAATTGGACATCTGCGAACAGGTTTTCTCGTCCATAAGTCAATGGGTGTCTAATACCATCAGTATGGCTAGTAAAGATGACAACACTACTAGATAATTACTATCGGTATCCAGTATATACACGCTTGCCTAAAATGAAATCTCCACATCGTTTTATACTGGCACTTTTGTCAACCTGTTGAGTCAGTACTGGGCGGATAAGACAGGACACATTGTTCGTATGCCGGACAGGCTGATCAAATCGAGTGCTGTCATACTGAGAGACCGTAAGTCCTTTGGTGGGTTTGCACTTGGTAACAGCAGAGAGTTCTAGGCTCCAGTCTTCAAGGTACATGTGCGTCCATCACTGAAAAACCTCAGAGCTTCGGGGCAAAGACTCGATTCTTGTTAGCCACATGACTCACCACCAAAATAAGCTCAGTCAAAGAAACTTAATTATACCAGGCAGCAGCATGATACATACACTGTAAAGCTACATAATAGACATTGGGCGCAATCTCTTCTGTGTTGGGGGACACTGCTCATTGTGTTTCTTTAGCCTCATGGCTAAAGATACATAGCGCTACGGCTTCTTTATCTCCTTTTCCTTACGATTCTGTGATGCGCATGCTCGAATCCCTCTGCATTTAGGTTACCCACTTTTTAACCCCAGCTTTGAGGGTGCGATGCCCCGCGTACATCCAATCCTCTCGACAAGGGCCATAGTGGTGGTGTAAATTGAAACACGTTCAGTCGTGTCCCCAAACACACTCAAAGATTGCTGGCTCGAATCCAGTCCTACCTGGGTGAGGGCACAATCCAGGTGCGGACCCTTGCGCTTGGAGCAGACTCCGAGTAGAATTCCTCTTCATTCTGCGTTGAGGGTTCGTGATTTACGAACCTTTTTGCTGTTGTGACATGATTTGAATCAGGGGGAGGCAACAAAATGTCTTAGTATTTATTTTTAATTACCGGAAATAGACTGAAGGTAAAAGGAGACTCTAATTCGAGCTGATTTGGCTGTTGTGGTCGTGAAGTAACTAATGAGGTTGGCTTATCGACCACCTACTGGGGAGACGTTGGACTACTTGCATAATGCCCAAATGCTATCTCTGAGAATTTATGTAATGGGAGAGGATAGGGTATCTACGTTCAGAGCCGCTTCAGGGCCATTGGCGGTAGCAAAACCCATGGTTGGAACTTTGCCAGATCGGCATTAAGTGGTCGAGACGACCGCGTGTTGGTACATTCATCATTAACTTTACTCATTCCGTCAATAGTCTGGCTCCCAGTTCAAGTACCGTGCCATGCAAGTCAAGATTTTCAATAAGCCAGAGAGACTACCAAGTGTTATTGGATTATACTTGTCTTTAGAGGAAATTGGCTCTCGGGCTGGTCTGGTATCCGCTCTCCAATGGCTGGCTGTTTATATCGACTGGAGCGCCGGAAACATTTGTAATACTAAAGCTAACCCATTTCTCTCGTACATCCAATACTGCGACACGACAAATCTACTCAGTGCGTGAACCTAGGCCCTGACGGGCCATGCAAACCCCGTTCGAAACATCTATACAAGAAAGCATTCGTTGAGGCAGGCAAATTCTAAGCACACCGCCTGACAGTATCGTCCATCCTCCCTAGAGTCCATTATACTACAATGTAACTCTCGCACCTCGATCCTCTCACCAGCAGCACCAAAGCTAGTGCCTCTGGTAGGGTCTACTAACACGGAGATAGCCGAGTTATTTATGAACCAACAGAGTGATGAGTATTCTACGTTCGTCCGAGGCAGGGGCAAGCAATCAGATATGGAGAAACCTTTTTAGGAAGAGGATGAGCCTGGCAAAAAGTGACGAAAACTTGAGCGTGTTTGATCTCTGTTTCGAGGTTCATATCATGGCCTCGCCAGCGCCGAGAATCAACAAACTCAACCCCGAAAGCCAATCCAGGCAGACTCCTATATGATCCATTCTTTGTTGCTCCTGTCACGGATAATAGCATCCTCCCAATGACCTATACCATTTATTCTCAAGGCACGTCTACAGTCCTCTCACTCTAAGCAAGACACTAGCTCCTTTTCACGGATGGCTGGCTTTTCTGGTTTCTTTATCGATGTACATAAAAATCAGACGTCTTCAATGCTTGCATACATATTAGGAGCCTTCGGCACTGGCTGTTATCTGAGGACGCTCCAGGCAGGTAATCCTTTTAGCCCTCCACCATACATCAAAATACTGTCGTGTTCTCATTCATCACCTGGGTTCGCAGCCTAAAGCTTAACCTTATAGTCAGCAGTCATTCCCATATTACACCAAAATACAAAAGACTCGGGCCTCGATTGCATAGCAATTTGGGAGAAGCTGACCTTATTTCTGTCTTCAAGGAGACGTCTATCCGTTTCTGTATCTCAGAGCCTCTGCCCCATGTTGACCTCCAACGGGTTTGACATATCCTCGATTTCCCTCAAGATTACTATGCTTTCCTTCGCATTACGCTGTAAGGTATCGTTCCGCTAGGTAACTTTCCAAATATGTCTCTGATGCGCGGCACATGCATTAGAGAAAGTATTTGGCACATAATGCAGAATCTCCTGCTACCTAACGGCGCTGTGAACGTGACTCTCTGTCTCTGTTCGCCGGTCTCAGCGATGCCACATGCTAACGTCTGCAATAGCTTTCTCTGCCTATAGCAAACCGCCAAAGGGTTGACGAAGACGTGGAAGAAGAACGCTGCTGTCGTGGCCCGCTCCGTGACAAGATCGATCCAGTGATATTAGACGCGATGATCCAGCTGATTCTATCAAGTAATCGGCAAGTTTTGGTAGTGAAAAGGTCTGTTCTGCCCTCGGTATAGGCCCCTGGTTGAATCTCGACGATATCGGGGTATCACGAACGAGCTCGGCAATCCTGGGAAGCTTTTTCTCGTGTCGAAGTGGTAGTTGTTTCTGAATCGGGGCCAATTCCAATTCGGGGCTCTCTAAGACACGAGAGTCCAAAGATAGCGGAAATTCTACATCGCGGTCCCTTTCTAGAACGACAATGGCTTGGTTGGTCCTGGGTATTGAAGGTTGTTTCTGGGAAAGCGCCGGGGTTTGTAAAGGCGTGTAGGAGATAGACGGGGGCTGCGTGTCATCAAGCTCAAAAACTTCGATAGTAGTCTTCTCTTGATTACGTTTTTTCGCAGAGATTCTGGGCTCGATGGGTGCGTAACCATCACAAACCACTCCATGGACAAGACAGCGTCTACAGCAAGGGCGACGTTCATCGCATTTGACATGTCGGATCCTATCTAGTAAGCAATCTTATCTCCCTGGTAGCCTCGAAGTGAATCGAAGCCGATGGACATGTGGACCTACTTGCTACAGCAATCCAGTTAGCAGAGAGTCACTGCACTTGATAATATTGAGACTCACCATGATTTGCAGCCTGTTCGGACCTTACGAGCAGATGCACGTCTGTGTTTGGGCTTGGCACTTTCAGAAGCGGTCTTGGCTGTCATTCTACTTTGGCAGATGTCACGATAGTACGTGGAAGAAGTAGAAAAGATAAGCAAGTTATAAGTCTATCTCGAACCATACGCTACATGACTCAAGCAGGCCATTAGCGGAGTGTCATTCATAAGCTGAATCAAAAGTGGGCTGGGATCAAGGGATGTGGGCTTCTTCCCGATGCAAAATTACGCGTCAACAATCAGCCAGTAAAGGCCACGTCAGCTAGATTCAGCTTGGTGACGAATATAGTTACGAGAACTCTCCTACGGAGTATACGCAATGAAATGAATCCAAACGATATAGGAATAGCTAGATATTAAATAAAGATTGACCCCGGCCATGGCAAGACAAAAGCCTTAAGGTTTCTGGTCAATACTACAAGGCTGGTCGATGCCACGCAAGACCCTGGCGTCACAACTAGCGTTGGAGACGACAGCAACTAAGATTAAGCATCTAGCATACGTCGAAGATCTTTGCCAATAGACCCAGACAGTGGATAAGGGATGTGCGAAAGGTGCAAAGGGCGAGATACACCGAACAGGATCCTCCAATCGTTTACTATCGTGAGGTATCAATTGGGTAGAATAAGATCCGAGCATTACAGGGAGAGCCTCCCATGAGCGCTACAGGCAGAGCTCGCGTCCAAGGGCGACCAGTCTCTCCTCAGCGATTGATTCCGGAGACTCGTAGTCAAGTCAAAGCCAGCCAAAGGGGTCCATTTCAGAAGAGCTGACGAAGAGGCTCTCTAGAGGTGCTGGGCAACTTGTGGACATGAATGTCGGCCTTGTGACGCAAAGGGTGTTCAGGAAAATGATCTGGAGAGACTTGGCTTCCAAAGGGACTCGGATCCAACGCGATTTCCACAAGAACTGGGGTACCCTAGCCCCGGCAGAGCAGCGGAGTTTATGATGTAGGTTTTGTCTCTCGGCGCGAAGTCGGCGCCGACGGTGCTCGTAGGCCCGGTTAATGGACCTGTACCCACTTGAATCCCAATGACAATACTATGATGACGTGGAGACGATGCCGGATGGCATCACGATTGATCATCAAGATGGCTTCATGTATTGGACAGAAATGGGACCCACCTTCGAATCCAACAATGGCTCTATGAGCGCTCAAGATTAGACAGCTCCGAAAGAACAACTGTTGTGAGCTTTGGTACTGTCAGTATATATACCCCGAAGCAAATCACTCGCACGACAAAGTCGTAATTTATACTGGTGTGATAGAGAAAGAATGGAGGTAATGCTCTGTAATATTGATGGATCTTGCGTGGAGGTCCTCATTTTAGCTGGTTCAACGGCTGAGGACCGAACAAATATGTGCCGTTGGTGCGTTGGCATCACAGTAGATGAGTCAAAACGATACTTCTACTGGTCACAAAAAGGCCCATCCAAAGGATTCCAAGGCCGTATCTTCCGAGCCAAGATTGACAATCCAACACAAGTCGAGACAGTCTTTGGCCAACTCCCCGAAACTAGTATTTACTTAGAATTCGACGAGAGCACATAAACTATGTACTGGACAGATCGTGACGATCCTCCATGTGGAAATTCATTGAATCCTGCTTTTATCGGAGATCTTAGCTCTGAGCTTGAGAGTGAGGCTCTAGCTAGACGACTACACGAGACGATTGGTCTTGCTTGGGATAGGAATACTGCAACGCTCTATGTGAAGGACTTGTCAGGGGGTGTATATGCTGTCGACCTGAAGACGATGACAAAGGCAGTGCTGTTTCCTGGTATGGCATTGGCGTGAAGAACGGATCGAGGATAAAGGTTAATAGACTGTCACCTAATCGTAATGCACATGTTGATCAATTATGGGTTCCAGTTCGCATGCATACGCCGTGGTCTGTCCGAATCAGTAGTATAACGATAGGACATACGGGCGAGCTACTTTTCGCCGTCCTGAAAGCGCATCCAGATCAAAAGATCCGTGGCCAAGCTACCTGATTTGTTTGTCTGAAAAAGCTTGAAAGTAACTAGAGCCTATATCAAAAGGATAAAGGTACACAGGCAACTAAAATACAGTAAGGTTCTAGTATTGCACGTTAAGTTGGATAAACAAAAGTCTGTTGAGCTGTCGTTCAATCAACAACCTCCTGTCTGGAAAGTATAGCCGCGCATATAAAGGTAAGAGAACTTTAAGATAAGAAAGCTTTCTATCAATTTATAGTTGGAAAATAAACGCAAAAAGTATAATAAAGCCAGTTTAAAATTTTCACTATATATTTCTTCTGATCAAGTTCTAACCCATGGCTCGTTCTTTTTCTTCACTGACACTATTATTTCGACCTGCAAATTTCAACAAGAAGATCGATCAAAATGTTGACAAAAGTCCAAGAAATTCCATGTCACCCGACAGATCCCACCAAAGAAGTAAAGATGGGAGACTCACCTCCCAACACCTCAGAGGGATCTAGCACCCCTCCACCCGAAATAAAACCCGAAACGTCGATACGAACCGTTCGGGTACCTCAAATTCAGGCCCTACCAGCGGGTGTACCCCCTCCCCCGACAGCGCTCGAGACAGAAGACTACTACGGTCTCTGGCGCAACAAACCCCGACTCCTCGCGCGATCAAACTACCCCGATGACCAATGGTCGGGCTTGTGCAACGGCTGGTCGCAGTTCGAGGATTCCCATCCATTCAAACGTCTCTGGTCAGATCCTGAGAGAATTATCCAGAAGGAACTGGTGAGTGCACTGGAGTATACGAAGTGGAAATGCTTCCAGGCCTATCGCATCGGCAGTGCACTGCAAGAAAGTCAGGTGAAACTTCTGGTTATCGTCGAGACCGACTCTACGACTTATTCGCATGCCTGGGGTATTGCAAGATTGTGTAGGGATATCTTGAAGGGATATGGCATTACGGATGTTGAAGTTGAGGTTCAGGAGTGTACCGGTTGCTGGGCTATCAATCGGACACGAGAGTCGGTGGGACCTGAGGTGACTGTACAAGATTGTCCTATTTGCCATTGACGCGGAATCGAAAATCTGATCTTGCGGCTGTTAAGCTTGATGTATTGGAAGTCTTTGTCCCCCATCTTGGTTACGACATTCTGCACCCTCTTCACTTGGTATCAGTCAGGACGGCTACGAGTAACTATGTCTGGGTGGTATTCTGAGACATATTGCATAGTGGTATTCAAATTTATTATTGTTATTAATTCCAAAAAGAAATATCATCTTGGATAGGTTTAACGTGGACGTAGTGAAGCCTATCGTGTCATCTTGTGCGCTATTGGTTGAAGAGATCCTGAAAGGGTTGAAGATGACAAGAAAATAGTGGGTCAAGTCAACCTTACATGACGCCTCAAACTCATCGTCTCTAACGTTGACATGACATCTCTGCTAGCGAATAGAATACCTCGTCAATATGGAGCGCAACGAAGGAGAAACCAGCATCAATGATGGAACTACTGTATTCCCGAGCGAATTCCCAGACCTTAGCGACCTGCTAGACCAACCCGGCTTTTCTGACTTTGGCTTCGCCTCTTTTCAGACCCCGTTGAGTAATGGAGTCGATCCTCAATTGTTACACCCAGTCTCAGGCTTTGAAGACAGTCCAGTAGTCAACTCGGTTTCCCCGTTCGGGCCCACCAAAGCCGTGGCTGTTGCTACTCCAAACGTGCAAGCTGAAGCAAGTGCTATCTCAAGCCCATCGCCCAAGCCTGGGAAGCGACTCTCTCTCAACTCAGTCCGCATTCTCAACAAATGGCTCTCGAATCATACACACCACCCATACCCCAGCGTCCGAGATGTTGAATCGATTGAGAGACAGACCGGCCTGGCTCGACAGCAAATCTTGAACTGGTTCGCCAACGCTCGTCGGAGAAAGAAGTTCAACCCACCAGAAACAACGGATACAAGTTCAGCAGAGGCTAGCCCCCGGGATATACCCCTCCGTCGACCACCTACGCCGATCGTCCAACAAAGTCCACTCGAGCGATGGGAGAACTCACCGCCTGAAGACGAGCCATCCACCATAGCCGCTATTGCAAGGGCAGTATCAGGCGCAGGTGGCTCCATTGACCAGCCCCATGGTATGCGAACGAGACACGGCAGAGCACCATCGTCAGCTGGTACCTGGGCGACCACCGACACATCTGATTCAAGTCGAAGCTCGAAAGCCTCCAGTTACTCACATACATCCAACCAGCCACTCAATAGAGTCATTAAAAAGCGTCGGCGAGGAGGTCTACGAGCCAGAAACGATGAAAAGAGAGGTCTCTCTGTTGTTTGCAATCGCTTTCAGTGTACCTTTTGCACGGAGACGTTCAAGCTGAAGCATACCTGGTCAAGACATGAGAAGACACAACACCTGTCGCTTGAGCAATGGGAGTGTTCTCCTCTTGGCCCAACAGCTGTCAACGATAATTTTGAGACCGTCTGTGTTTACTGCGGGTTTGGGAACCCGGACGAATCCCATTGCGAGGAGCATAATCATGACCTGTGCCACAAACGCGAAAGAGGAGAGCGAATATTCTATAGAAAGGATCATCTACGACAGCATCTTCGTCTCGTCCACGGATCAGAATTTATGAAGTGGCCAATGGAGGAATGGAAGTCTAAGCATGAGGATGTCATATCACGCTGTGGATTTTGTGATATCACTATGACAACATGGTCGGAGCGGGTGAACCATCTTGCAGAGCACTTTAAGGAGGGCAGGACAATGGCAGATTGGAAAGGGAACTGGGGATTTGATGCTTCAACGCTCGATATGGTGGAGAATCACATGCCCCCTTGTAAGTGGACAACTTCAGGTTCAGGCATCTTACTCATGATTGCGCAGACCTCATTGACTACGAACGCAACTCGCCTCTTCCATTCTCTACGCAACAAGGTGCACCGTACAGCGCAACAAGCGCCTTCGAACTACTACAGCTGGAACTCGACTACTTCTACGCTAACTATACCGACATCAATCAGTGCATCCCCTCCGACGAGACTCTTCATATTGAAGCTTGCTGCGTTATATTCGGCGCAGAGATGAACTACACACACCCCTCAACAGCAAAATCTTGGCTTCGCGACCTTATAATGAGCACCCAAGATATTGTCAACAAAGCAAGAATGACGCCCATGAAGAGTGCAGCTATGTCTCGATTTTCAGAGCTGAAGATCCATAGCAAGAAAGATATCTTTGAGGATTGCAAGCTTGAGACGTCGTTGAGGCAGTATGTCGACATGTTGCAGTTGCTAAACTTGGAGATTGGAGATGTCGAGTTGCAGAAAGAGGCTTGCTCGATCATCAACCATATGACTGATGTTTCGCCCATGTTTAGTCAGTTGCTGATTGGTTTGGTGTATGGTTCAACAGCTTGGCTGGCCCAATTTCGAGAAAGGGCAGGGCTACCGCCGCCTGCAATTGTTTCACCAAACACGCCAGAGGGCTTCGTCCCTCTACTTTCCCCCGGCGGTCTTCCTGCGATATTCAGTAATGATCACGAGCAGTGGAGTACACCGAGCGGCCCCGACTCTCCACCAACATCTCTAGGACAGAAGATCGTCTCGCTGAACGACGGCAACATGTACAGAGGTCTGACCAGAGACTTGACCCGCTACGTCGCGAGGACCATTTCGCCTCTGAATCCAACAAGCCATATTCCAACTGACGACGAACTCCAATATCAAGCACGATGGATCATGTACGACAGGTAAGAATCACGATCTTCTCGCGCCAAAACTCCACTAACTTTATTTCCAGCCACGATGTATGGAATCAGACGCCAGCCGATAATCTAGATTGGCTCACCGAGTTTAAAAGAGAGTCCGGCTTTTTCTAGTTCTCGCCAAGACCAATAGTTTCATCTCAAATAAGAACCATCGTGGACATGGGGGCTGATGCTTACATTAAATCGCTCACACCTTTCCGGCCTTGTTTAGTGTCGAACCGAGAGACTGGATATGCCAAGCCGTTCTCCCCGATAAATGAACCTCGTTTGGTCTCGCTCAACAGGGTAAAGTAAGTCAGCGGCCGACCCTTGAAGTCAGTCCCACCGAGTCATGTAGAATTACTGCCCTGCATGAAGAGAATTTCCATGGAAATAAGCATAAATGTCACCGTAGCAAAAAAAAAATCATGATATTTCAAGACCAAGAACTCCCCGAAAGTCGGCAAGCAAACGCCAACAGGGACCAGTACAAGTAATGAAAAACCCCTCAATAATATGCTCACATTTACCCTCTCCTTCGAACTCAAATCTGCCAAAATGCTACCGTCTCTTGGCAAAAACAAGTCCACTCCGCACTAAACCATTCCTGACCCTACGCCGCCGAAATACGACGTTAGCTTCGGCAGTTCAACCAAACTTTATTGGCGATGTCACCCTTTCAGGCTAGCAAGAGAATTTTTGCTTTGTTTATCTTATAAATCTGATAATCAGAGTGGAGGCCGTGGGGAGGAGTAACTGATTGATAAGTCTGATCATTTCTCTCTTGTCGGTTTGGCTTTGGCTCCTCATCTCATCGCCGTTGTAATCTTGGTTGTTGATAAAAATGGCTGAAAAAGTTGGGTTTGGCGAAAGCCTCCGCAGTGAGTAGCTACTGACATCTTGGTTGGGGTATGTACTGATTGTGCCCAGCGTTCTTCTTGGGAGCGGCGGCAAAGTCGAAGGAGGAGAGACGTCTTGTCAGAAAATTAGGTTCGTTCATTCATAGCCGCTAGTATTTGCCGACGCTGACATCTGGCAGATTTCTTTATCATGGTATGCGGCCGAAACATCCAACTAGGTACATCGACGATACTGACAAAATCAGACCTACTGCTGTCTCAGCTACTTCTTCAACTTCCTTGGTAAGATGGATCTTCATGATACATCCGACCGTCCAACTGACCTTTGATACTCAGATCGTGCGGCATTTGCCAACGCCTATGTAAGCTTAACAATGCCTATATGATGGCAGGCAGGCATACTAACAATCTAGGTTGCTGGTCTTCGGGAATCCCTTAACATGACTGGTCATGATTACAATACTGTCCTCTCTGTCACCACCGCAGGGTACGTCTCGTAAGCCATATCCAAAACGCCTACTTACCGTAAATAGAATGGCTATTGGCCAGCTTCCTCACGGCATCATCATCCAGAAGATCGCACCTCGAATCTGGTTCCCATCCATGGTCGTCATCTGGGCTGGTCTGACGGTAGGCTAATTACACATCGTCACTGACAAAACCACCGGCTAACTTGTCACAGATGGCTAGTGCCGCTGCCAAGACGGTTACTCAACTCTGTGTCATCAGGTTCTTCCTCGGTTTGGCTGAAGCCAGTACTTATGCCGGTACTATCTACATCATTGGCGCATGGTACAAGCCTGAAGAGATCTCTAAGCGAACTGCCATCTTCACTGCCGCGGGCCAAGTCGGTACCATGTTTGCTGGCGTCATGATGACAGCTATTCACAAGGGCATGAGAGGCATGTCCGGCCTCCAGGGATGGCAGTGGGTGTTCTTGATCGGTAAGTCGAATCACCCACCATGATGAGCTGGAACTAACATTTGTAGATGGTATCATCACCCTTCCCATTGCCCTGTTCGGCTTCCTTTACTTCCCTGATATTCCCGAAATCACCAAGGCGAGGTACCTATCCCAAGATGAGAGAAAGCTCGCAGTTTCCCGACTCCCCCCTATCAAGACCGATGGTCACAATATTATGCCCATGTCTCTGATCAAGCGAGTCTTCCTTACCCCTATGTTGTATGTCCCCCCGTGGTGCCTTTGAATATTTGCTTCTAACCACCCCAACAGCTGGATCCTCTTCTTTTGGTCACCTGTCTGCGCCAGCGTCGAGGGGTTCCCCTTTCAAAATACTTTCCTCCTCTGGCTCAAGTATTACAAAGACAAGTTCTCACAAACCCAGATCAACACTTACCCTCTCGGTGTGCAAGCCGTTGGTATCGCTGCGAATATGCTTGCAGCATGGCACATGGACGCGACCGGCCAGCGCGTTCCAATGGCCATCCTCGCCGTCCTTCTTCAAGTTGTTGTAGGAGCCATGCTTCTCGTGAGGAATCTTTCTGACGCTGGGGTTATGTTTGCCTTTTACCTCGCTGGATCAGCGTACATGGTCAACCCCCTCATCTTCGGCTGGGCGAACATCATTCTACAGCGAACAGGTGATGATGCCGTGCGTAGTGTGACACTATACTCCATGAATATCGGCTCCATGGTCCTTTGGACATTCTGGGGCATCATTTTCTACAGTGCTGCTGACGCGCCTTATTGGAAGAAGGGCGCTATCTCTCTTCTTGCTTGCTGTGGTGTCATGTTCTGCTACATCTGGCTGGTCCAATATGTAAGTGCTATATATCTGACTGCCGTCTCATGACCGCTAACGAAACATTTCTAGCTTGACAAACTCACCATGAAGAAGTATGGTGACCGAACCGTAGAGGATCTCGAGGGGCCCGTCGAAGTCAACGAGTCTGAGAAGGACAATGCTACCAAGGTGTCAGAAAAGAACTTAACTTGATGAAATCACTGTTGTCCAAGAGACA
This sequence comes from Fusarium coicis, assembly GCA_013781345.1. Lineage (NCBI taxonomy): Eukaryota > Fungi > Ascomycota > Sordariomycetes > Hypocreales > Nectriaceae > Fusarium > Fusarium coicis. The sequence continues at coordinate 49,831 of JAAOAJ010000286.1, forward strand.
TCAGATTAAACCATAGCCCATGGAGGGTGTAGTATAACTTAGGATCATGGCTTATGCTTAATGCGAGTTAGTCCGTTGCATATAGACAGAGCATGGACATCCAGAGTTGTCGTATAGCCTAGAGAAATCCAGATAAGTCTAGAAGGGATATACATCCTTACTATAATTATACTTCATCTACTAGAGCTATGCTATTGTCTCTATCGATCCGTGGCTTGCATGTTCTTATCCACGTGACCGGCTCTTAGTTGAATGACCTGTTGACCCCGGAAAAATAGATATGGTACTTTCTGGCGAAGTGTATGACACTCTTTTGACATAGACACTGGCATTTCTAAGCAGAATAGGTGAAGCAGCAATCAATCATCAGTCGTCGATCATCATGTCACATTGACTAGAATTAATGTTGATGGAAATTGGATAACTAGTACAGTTACTACATGTATAATCTCAAATCTCATAGTAATAGCCTGGTCGCTGCCCCAAATATTGCCCATACGACCCTTTGAGAGAAGCATCCAGACTGTAAGGCTCGACAACGTGTTTCTCGGAGATATGAGCATTGAAGTCACTCAAATCATACTTGTTGAAGCTTCCAGGCTTGTCGTTGACGCATGCCCGACACATGTACTCATTTGGTGCACCCTCAACATGCGACCAGAGGACGCCGTTATGCATCAACAGGAAGTAGTTCACGATGAGGTCGTCCGCCGCCTTATCGGAATCATGCCAGCCGCAGTCGCAAACAAACCTTCCAGTTCCTGTCTTATGAGGGAATTTATCACAGAAGGTGGGATGGTTCGGCTTCCCGGGACCCGACTGGATATTCGAACCCCAGAAAATGATTCCTCCTGATAGTTTATAGCGTTAGTGACTTGAAGGCAGAGTGGTAAGATAAGGCCGACGTACCAAAATTCTGGATACGAGTATCATTTGAGGGGTCAAGTCTCTGGATGATACGCTGGCCTTGTTCGTCATTCATGCTTTTGATGGCAAGCATAACACGAGGGATCTGATTGCTATCAAGGCCTTGAACTGTGCGGGTTAATTGAGTATCATCGAGTCGCTGCAGGGCACCCGGAAGTTCAATGTCGTCAATTTCGTCGACGGAAAGGTGCTCACTCATGTTATCTTGGCTCTCGTATAGTTATGCAATGAGTCGGTTATAAGTATTGAGTTTTTGAGCAGGAGAAGAACGAACTGATAGTCGGCGTAGCCTTTATAACTGGTGATTGGGCTTCGACAACATTATTCACATGCTGCATGTCGCCAGCAATTGTCTCCCAACCCATCCATGTTCAGCATCAATTGCGTCACCTTACGTCAGATCAGAATTTCAGAGCCTCATTTTAACGCTGTTTCCAAGCGTTGCGACAGTCTCACCATGCAATGTACTGTGAAGATGGAAGTATCAGGCCGCAATTCCGAAATTACAAAGGCGGTCAGCGAATAGTATGCTTCCAATGACGTCTCGATAAGAACAGGTGCGGCGGGGGTGCTGTCTTGATTCGGCATATCGCTCAGCCGCAGATGTTGAGGGTGGTGTAGCTCAGAGCCTGATGGGAAGGAATGGTTGCAATATAAGAAATCCCAATCCTTCACATTTCAGCCTAAACTAATAATGATTACTCGTGGCAATTTCTCACAATACTGCACACAGGGCTAGATTCAGGGCTCGATTCAGAATTTAGGACCAATTGTCCTGGATTTATAAATCTGGTCGTGGTGTTGATGTCATCATCCAGTCGATTTGTACATATAAGAGGGACGTATCCAGCTTTCTCTCAGTAAGGCTCATAGGATTCGACATCTAGATTCGACACCGATTTCGTGATCAAAACTGCCCATTGCTAACTTTCCGCGAACAAGGTCCAAATCATGTAAGTCTTCTGTAGCGTGACCTGTTGGGGACTCTGTGACGAGTGAGCGGCACATAATACCACGAAGGGTACCATACAACAGGTGCCCACCAATATTCATAGCTGAGGTAATAATCCCCACAGTATGGAACATTGTTGGTTGAGCTATCATAGTAATACCAGTTCCAGTCGTATGTGTAGTATCCTGCCCCTGGATAGCTCTGATATTGGTTCTGATATGGGACTTGATAATAGTACTCGTTCATCTCTATAGGGTCGCGTGGCCAAGGTTGAACTTCTACAGTTGACTGCGGGTCTCGAGGCCACGGTTGAACTTTCACAAATGGCAATAGTGTCAGTGGATATCATTAACGACCAGATTTAGATGTTGAAAGAAAAGGATAGCCATACCGTTCTGATTATGGCGTCGATTTCGACGTAAGCACTGAATAATGCGGTGGACTTGATCGGTATCGATTGCTCTTAAACTGGCGGCGAGTTGGGTGTCGTCTAGACCTTGAACGGCCTGTTGAAGACTGAGGCTAGGTTGATTCGGTACAGCCAGCTGTTCTACCATGTTATCGACTTCTTGCTGGCTATCATGCAAGGTGGCCTAGACGCAACGTATGAATTTGGGAGGAAGAATTGGTCGGGAAGGTGACCAGGCGTCAGATCAAGCAGTGTGATAGTGCGTCCACTTCCACTGTCTGAGCTGTACGTAAAGACCAGCTCTATTTCCGTAGAAGCATTCTTTCGTACTCAAAAGAGTGCGTTGAAAGCCTACCACCTTGAGCGTTGTTTGCCTAATGGCAGATTGGGCATAGACGAAAGAGCCTCGTTTCATCCCCTGCGCCAACCGACACAGCTCGATCACAAAGGTCTACGTGGCAGTTGGTGCATATGACGTACCAGAAACTGGAGGTGGCCTGAAAAGCCAATTGATTGTCATTAGAGGTTTCGCCATACATACACGGTGGTCTGGCGTGCGTTTTGTGTATCAGAGTGCGAGCAAAAATGGGGAGTTGATTGATCAACAACGCAGTAAGTAAGCTGATCATTCCTGTCTGACCGGTTGGCGTAGTGTAACTGGGGTCAAGAGTGCCAAATATTGCAGATACTAATGCTGTATTTATAATTATACGAAGATCTTAGGCTACTCGAATTCTTGAGAGAAAGGCGTCAACTCAACCCGAAGCCGATTGTCAATGGGCACTGGCCTGTTCACGTTGGTGTTTTAGTGGCTCAACTGCTGCATATAGGTCTGAGTGACAGCAAAACGAGCACATACGACCATACCTGCAGGAAAATACGGGATCCCGTCCGCTCTCCCATAGTCAAGCCTGTAAGGGGCGGATCAGTAGTTGGGTCGGTGACGACCAGCGAATCCCCGCTGTTGTATGTTTTTGCTTTTGGCATTTCTGAGTAACATCGATCGAATGGCGATTTAATTAGCGAAAAGCTCTCTACTCAATTTTTGCAGCGCGATCAGTTCTTTATCGTGATATCTTTCTACTTCTCCCAGGTGCGCGCCATTGTCTTTCCCTACTTCCCAACTACGCAGATCTCACATAGTGAGGATAAAAAGCAGTAGCTGTAAGACCGAATCAGGAAATCACGATAGAAGGAGAATGCCTGGCTGTGTTACGCTGCATTGGAGGAAAGGCCACAGTTGGCAATCAGCTCCTAAAACATTGTTGTTGCGGCGGGAAGCCAAGTACGGAGTAGTGAGCCAACCGTGAAATAACAGGTGACGAGAAAGCTTGGTGGTATTAACGCGTTTTCACACATGATGCGTCAGCATCCAATTAGATCCAGTACCCCGGGAATCAACCGTACTTGTACCAGTCCAGAGTAAAGCAGAGATACCGCTATAGCTGTCAGTTCACAGAACATGGGGTAACCCAGCAGATTTATCAGGAACACCTTTCCCAATCTGGGCAAAAAGTGTGATATGCAGCGAGATCCCTACCTACTACCTAGGGTCCGATCATAGCTAACATATTTACCTAACTGAAAACATGGTCGATTGGCTCTTTTGACTTCTACGATTACTGCGCTTTATTTGAAGATGTCTATTGCTGATTCCGAAGTTCCGGGTTCCGGACGTACGACATCATATAACAGAGACCTTTGGACTCACATTATGAACTCGATCCATTGCCGTATTGCAGGTGTTATACCTGTATTAACTAACCGATCCGCATATCACAATGGAACAGTCTGGTGCTGCTTTCATACACGGCCGTGTGTATACTGTAAATGACCGGCAGCCATGGGCCGAAGCCTTCATCGTTTCCCCATCCGGCCGTTTTGAGGCTGTTGAAACCAACAAAGAGATCCAGACCTTGGCTGAGGAACATGGTCTACCCATCCACGATCTTGACAGCACTTTTGTCATGCCTGGGATCCATGACGCACATACCCATCTGCTAGTAGCCTCACTGCAGAAAATGTGACTTTGATGGAGCGAAAGTTCTGAAGATGTGGTTTGAGGGAAAGGTGGTTCGGGAAGACACAGTAAATGCTGTATCTATGTAGCAGGATCAAACTACGGGTGCTTGTCCTGGAGACCACGTCCCTGCATTACTCAGACTAAATACAACCGGTGCTCTTGTTTCCCTTTCTCGAGAAAGTCTTGATACGGCATCACCATCAGAAAAGCCCATTTCGCTCAATCCATCCAGCTCATCAGCCTCTCGCAGAACTTCGGCTGGGGCTTCGACTTCGAAAACAGCCTGTATGTCGCCGTGTGGTGAGAAACCTGTGAACTTCCACATTCTCGAGACTTTTGCTGCGTCTGGTCCAAAGATCCATAGGCGTCGACGTTCATAAAAACCGACGCAAAACAAAAGGGGTGCATTGACAAGTCGTGTGAGGAAGACGTGTATTGAGTAGAACTCTAGAGGTGACAGGAATGGTTTGATGGGAAGCAGTATCAGCAGAGCAAAGAGGTTGAAGGGTGGCGGATATGCAAAGATGGCATCGCTTTTCACGCCTTCAAACGTGAGGACGGTTTTCCGGAACTGGATCTCGACATCCTCGGATGTGACGATGGTGCTGAACCGGTTGGTGAGTAGTGAGACGAGAATTGTGAGAAACAGAGTGTTGCCGAGAAATGCAAAGGCAATGGTCAGTGCCGGACCCAGAATGGCGTGAAACTGTACGGACTCTTCAATTCCTGTTCCATCCAGTCCGAACCAGATCCACAGCAGCCATTTGATGATGGTGAAGTCGTTTGGAATCGAGCCATCTCCAGGAGATAGCCATTGCAGCGCTAACAGGAATCCTGTAAAACACCATATCGCGAGAAATGTGAGAATCAGGAACTCCTTCATCATAGCGTGCAACGAAATGAAGACGATATGGTCTGGCAAGATGTTGAAGGCCAGTCTGGTCAGAAGAATTGGGGCTGCGAGACAGAGTATGTTATGTGCCATGCTATTCTGCACACTGCTTACAGCCAGCTCATATGCTCGGGCAGTAACGTAGGCCATATAAATGACCGTGTATGAGAGGTCCAAGAATGACCATAACGTTTGTGAGTGAATCATCCATCCATGCTCAATGATGGCAGCAAGCTCATGTAGCACCCAACCAGCAGAGTACATAATGAAGACAACTTCATTTCCAGTCAAGTTTTCAGGATCGCGATACTGCATCGTGTAAACATACAGAAGAGTAAGGATGATGTAGTGCACTAGCTCGATCATGTACCGGGTGCGCGGAACCACGAGACGGTGATGGTCAAGCAGCGGTGCCTTTCGTGGCTCGTATAAAGACACAGGGAGGTACTCATAATGGTTTGGGAGTATATCAACAAACGACAAAGGGGTGTAGACGATCTGACCACGATACACCGCGTCAATCACTCGTCTACATCCCGAAGAACTGACAAAATTCTTGCTCTCGGATATGATTGCGAGTTCGAGTGCTGTCAGCTTCCTCTCATGGCCGCCACGCTTCTGAATCGACCATTGCGGATAGCGCCCGTACTGCTCAACTTCCGGCGGAGCGCCATGGAAGGGATCAAAACCCTGGACAAGGATCTTGGAAAGCAGCAAGAGACCGTCTATACCTGGGTTGTCATCGTGAAAGTTGCGCAGAATCTTGATAGCTAGGAGCTCGCATAATGTTGCACGAGCGATACTGGTGCTCTGGTCAATGACACTGGACTGTTCACGTAGGAACTGTACTCGGTTCGCGAGAAGACAGTAGACTAAAGTGGTTAGTATAGCCGTGATGATTTCTTAGCAGTGGATGGTGTATCGCGCACCAATGGAGTAGTCATTCTCATCATACAGACGGTCGACTAACGGACGGACAATGAGGTGGTTGACTCGTGGACTCTTCAGCTGCTCCAGAGAGTAGGGATCATCTAGCGAGCAGCATTAGACGATATAGGGCAAATGACAGAACGCTGTAATGCACCTATGCTTGCCAATACAAATTTCCTTATGCTACAATGGACGTTAGATTAGCGCGCTGAACAACATGTAAATATTAAGGGTTAGTACCGATGCAGGGTGACAAAGATGGAGGGCTGAGGCCATTCGCTCTCATGCTCAGTATCTGTCTCGGTCCTGAAACTCGCAGTCGCGTCATTCAACAAAGTGGCCTCGTCCGGCTCGATGATGTTCCCGAAATCTGAGGAAAGGCCATCTAGATCTTGGCTCATCGTACTCTCGCAAAAACATATGTCGGCCGCTTGACTACAGACGACGAAGAAACAGGTGCAACCACCAAGAAGTTGCGTCTCAGCACATGTTTTATTCACGGAAGCGGGGTGGAGCTCTCATCTTAGCTGGGTTTGTGGATCGGAGCCCCGAGGTCGATGATGCTATGCTACAAGTAGAGAGCAGTTGACCTTGAGACACAGCCATTTTCAGCAAGCTCTTTTCCATCAACTCAATCGCAGTTATGCTTATTGCCACATTGCACTGCTCCTTTGATCTGCTGCCTGTCCAGTGGTGAGAGTTGTCTCTTCTCTCAACGGTCATCATGATACCCCAGGCGAGCCTCAGTTGGCAAGACTTGCAGGAAGTTTGGGTGGGGGGTTGACAAAACGACGATCCGTTTGGGGCTGTGTACTAACTAAGTGAGATGACTCCGCCCCCTTCGGTTGCATCCGGCTTGGCCAGCTTCAGGTATTTTATAGCTACAACATGTCAACGGAAAGGCAAAAGCTCTTGTGCTGTATCTGTGAACATGACGTATGCGCCAATTTCCTTGGCGCCTTTGCTTGCGGGGAATGGATCGCCAGCAGTGTCAGATGCTTGGTTTTGTACGGAGTAGCACTGGCGAGATTGCACAGAGCAGCGGTGTGAGTCAAGGTGAGGAAACGAGCACGAAGCGGTGTTGGAGAGGGACAGACCGAAACAAGAGGGCGTGTGCGACAGAAGTATCGTCCGGTACTCAAGGTCAATTAGGTATGCAATGATAATCGAGTGGATGCTTGTTGTAGACAAGCTTTTTAGCGTCGGGGGCAGAATTCAAGGGTTTACGATGAGAATACACGCCTCGGAGAATAGAGACCAACCCAGAGCAGGGCAGTCTCAAGGGCTCAAAGACAGGCTCGTGACAGTTTGTTTACGAGGCGGGGTCGGTATGGAACTGTCTCGACCATGCATGCGATGCGGCATTTATTTTATTTCGCTGCCATTTTCACGAGCGCGAAATTACGGCTGCGACGATGCTGTTCTTGGACTGATCATCAGCCCTTTTGTAGTGGCATCCATCAATTGTAGCTGGCAGGTATTTATCTCAGCTTGCGATTAAGCTTAGAGACTACAGCGGTACAGTGTGGTCTGTGCCCTGTGGGGATGCCTGCCATGCCCTGTAAATTTGGGGAGCTTTGACAGGATCAGCGACAGGTGCATACCCCTCACAGGCGGCCTCTGGAACTGCAGGGAGCTGGAGGTCACGAATGCGACATATTGAGTACAAGAATCCTGCTCTCAAGTTAGCTTTTGAACTTGGCTCAATGCTCGTTTGACAAGAGCCGAGGAGTTCGCTGGGTTTCGTTGATGCTGTTGTCAAGTCTCTGGTGTCTTTAGGCAGCCCATACAGACACTCACCTGGCGCTTATTATGAGATCGCCAACGGATCAACATGTAGTCTAGCTAATTGCCGCTTTCACGGCAGGGAAGAAATATACTTTGTATTTTTATCTGAATGGAATGTGCATCACACCGTCAAGCGCCCTCGCCATGCTCCTCATCGAAAATCGCTAGTCATTGTCTTATTGTTGTTTAGTTGTATCTAACATCACCTCGTAGCTTGCGAATGATATACACGTTCTCGTGCAGAAAACGAGTACACAGCCTGCGGTTTTGTCAAAGTAACCAGAGTAGTCAGATCGACGCGGCTTCATAAAAGAGAGGCGCTTCGTCAGCTGGGTGGCTTGTACGGAAATGGTGAAAACTGACCATAGTGGGCAAGTCCGCGATCTTCCAATCAACCATGGATCGATGCATTGTGGATGGAAGAGGTGATTGCACGGTAACTTTCTCAGGTTTGTTCCCTCAATGAAATCTTCAGTGCAGATAGAACATGCCGGAGAAGCACGCTCATCTGCCTGTCGTGCGTTTCGGTCGATGATACTTGGAGAACGAATCGACAAGTTTGGCATAGTGAAATAGCGCTGCAGCTTTTCCAGTCTCGGTTTTCGTGGCTTTCCAACCATGTATGGAGTCATTTGGGCTTGCGTATGAATCTGCTTCGAGTGTATCTGATGATGATAAGTCACGGTCGGCATGCTCTCCACGGCAAGCTTTCCCAGACCGGAGCTCGTTCGAAACCGTGGAAGCTGTGTTTCCAACGGTCGTGGCATATGATTATTTCGAAGTAGCCAGTGCACGAAGCAAATAACGCAGATGACGAGGATAACTACGACACAGAGGATAATCCCCCACATTGTAGTCGTTTTGTTATCATCATGGTTGGTGTCATGGCTGCTTGAAGGGTCCTCGGATTGTGCCATGCGTGCCACTAGTATCACTAGTCGAAAGAGGAGATAGAAATAAGATGTGAATGGATGTCGGGAGTTGTGCCTTCATAAACGTTTTCCTAGGCCGGTCAGAACGATTGGTTCTTGTTTTCCTGACATCCAGCATCTGAAAGAGGAGCATTGATTGGTGTTTGCGGGATTTGTTCCCGGGGGGTCTGAGAGCACATGTCTGATCTCCCTTAACAAGCCGGGAATGCGGTCAAGGGGATCGCTGAGGGGTGAGTCTAGAACTCCCATGTACTCTAACGTAATGAGAAAACGAAGCTTGGCCCAAATTGAGTCCAGTATCATCAGGGCGCATCATCCTTATTGCCGAATTCGCCAATTTTTCCACCGTATTGAGTCAACTAGGGCTGCATCATCCCAGATTGAGGACATTCGTCCCAGAGGCACAAAGGTTAATGCTAACAGCCACTAAGCCCATATGAGTCAATCAAGCGTGTCATATTACTTGATACTCTTGAAAGTGTATCCAGCTGGGATCATAGTCGCAAGTCTAGATATGCCGTAGAAGAAATGCTCTTCTCAGCTAAAGCTTCATCTTCAGAACTGGCTGCGTATTTACTACTACGAGACAAAGACCCAACGTCATGTATAAGCATGTTCCCTGTTTATGTGTAGTTGAAACTAGTGGATGGAGCTTCTATAGCACATATAACTTAGTCATCCGTGCTCGTCAAGGCGAGGCATGCACTTAGGATGTTAACTGTTTATATTATTATCCCTGACTTGTGCCCCTGCTACGTCTTATGCTACTCGTGGCACCATGAGGGGAAGGATCAAAATGTCTATTTGTGTTTTTTTTTTCTCAGGCGTTGAGGCTGAAGCCTCTTCTTAACTCTCAACCTTATCAGAGTGAATCCATGACACTTATACTGGAGAAAAGGCGCGGTCACATGCTACGCAGAATGACAAATTCTCTTCACAGTTCTCCGCAGTTCAGCAAAGACGGGACGGAAGATGGCATTACAGGCAGAAGCTTGGATCCTCGTTTGTCGCTTATATCCCTCAAAACCAATCGACATCACTATGAGGACCTTGTTCCTGAAAGCACCTAATATCATTAATGAGGGCTGATTTTGATATCCAATAGTTTTCCGTGCTATCTCATCTTGTCCGGCCATGGCTGATCTCAAGTTCTGAGCACGCAGTTCGGTACACCGTCATTCGCCTCATAGCATGTAATAGTGGTACCTCCTGGAATCTCAGTCCAAATGCCTTTCTTTAATTCTTCCCTCTCGCCACGGACTTGTGGCGTATCTTGTTGGAGGATATAAGTTTGGTTGGGGAAGGTGAATGCATCGACCTGGCGGGTTGGGAAACGAGGGAATCCACTGAGCGTTTCTCCAGCAGCTATGTCGAACTGCTTGCACTTGGGCTTCTTTGCGCCGATAACACTTTCGAAGAACCTGCCAACAGAGGAGGTCCTGTGCATTGGGCATTTATCAGGTAGGTCGTTGGGTCCACCAGGTATCTTCAGTGTGGCACCTTTCAAGGGCCATGTTGTATTATTTTCGAGAACTTCGGGGCGAAATAGGAATTGTTGGGCAACAGATACATCGCCGAGGAGCAGAGCTCCAAAGGCGAGTGTGGTAGAGAGTTTCATGGAGACCTTGAGGATAGCAAAGTTAGTTTTTAGGCCTACTGACCAAGTCTGAAGGTTTTGAGGAAGCTTACGGTCGCAAGACGCTTGGTCGTGGTGTTTCTGATTCAATCGATGGCCTGTCAGGGATGCGAAGGCGGTCGGGACTTTATACCCACCAGTCTCTCGCCCTTCACGACCGCCAAGGCTTATATTTGAGTCAATTTGTAGCACAGGCTAGCATATGCGAAGACAATTTTACTAGATCATAATCGCCCGTGTTGGCAGCCTAGTGCTTAACCTTATGGCCAGCATGTGGCTCTATACCTCGTGTTGGCTGATGCCCTTGCGGCTCTTGTATATACGGTTTTCGATTTTGCCGCCTTGATAACAACAGTATTCTCGTTATGTTGAGTTAGTGATAGGAAAGTGATGGCTACTTCTCCCCAGAGATCTCCAGATGTGATCTATAAATGTCAGAGTCTGAGCAGTCAAGCTCTTATTAGCTTCAGGTACCGGCCCTTTATTTTGAAATTAAAAATTATTAGTATGGAAAAAATGCCTGAGTCCTATGTGCTCCGACACATGGCCAATGTCATGTTGTATAGTGGAAGGATAAAATAAGCTCCAGTCTCAACATATTATAACATCACACTCCAGCAGTGACATGCATCTTGTTCATCGTACCTCTCCACGAAGGCATCAAGAGGCGTTAAACTTGAGGAAGTCTATTCTCGGGCGGATTGGACCTCGTCCCATCATCTATGGCTCCTGATATGGATTATGTTCTGTCTCAGTAAGGAGGGATAAAGTGACTTCAAGAGCGACATTAAAATAACTCCGTGGCCTATTCTGCCTTATCCACTCCTTCAGACCGAGACTACTGGCGATTTCCTTGAGCCACATTTATTGTCATTTCCAGCGTCGTATTGAGTGGTTCGCGGCCAAGATCCAGAGACATCTATCTCGATATCAACGTGGGATTGCAAGGACTTCAGTGTAATGTCCGCAATAATAGCCGTTTTAGGAGATGCGCCTTGTATTATGACCCAACAGTTTCAAGGAGAGGTCCACCTGGCTTCATGCTTCATAACAAACGCCACTGTCTTGGCTCGAAGTATATTAACCCAGATCTTGAAAGGAAAGGTTAACAGATGATTTACATATCCCCTATCTTCTTGTTGAAATTATTTCTGGGTAGCATAGACATGACCGCAGTTTATTAGCAAAGGAATATATGACCGTTCCTTTTGACGTACTTATTGAAACCATTTGTAAGTATCAAGTGAGGTGAGTAGCTGTCCTCAGAGGGCAAGAAAACACCGAACCTTGATATAAGGTGTCAAAACAAGCTTGGCAAAGAGTCCCCTAAGCTTAGGCTGAATTTTCCTAAATACTTTTATCACTTTAGGTCAAGGTCTTGAGTTTTCTTTCCTCCCTAGGCTGTCATTATTGCAAGATTCTGTTTGGTTCGGGGTCAACGGTGAACTCTACCTCTTTGGGTTTGACACCGTGACGCCCCATCGCTCGCCAATCGGAACAGGTCCAAATGCCTGACACCAGAACCACTTCTCAGCACCTGGGGCCAATGAGGAATCACTTCTTTCACGGTCTTGCAAGGAATGACAGCAGGCGGGTCTTCGGCAATCGCTTCACTGTACATATTTGGCAGTGTCTGCAGCGCTTTGTTGGTTCGTGTCATGCATGTTGGTCGTCAGTTTTGTAGCACAGCATCGGACGAGAAAAGAGAAAACAATGCAGGTTTTAAAGCTCAGATCATGTGTGTACCACATGCGGCATTTAAGTTCCCATTGACAGACAAACAAACACTTGATGATAGTTTTTGGGTCTTTTTGTACTTTGAGAGCAAAGATCTACAATGACGACCATTGAAGCGCATCCTGTCGTAGACGCTGACGATAACGTTAGTTCCCGCTGGAACCGACCCACTGAAGCTGAGGTAGCTAACTAACGGCCACAGCACTCTGACGCGGACTCGTCACTTGGTACGGTACGAGATCAACCCATCAGTTCACAGACCTTTGATGCTGATCTTAAGGCGTAGGATAATGCATCCTCCACAGACAGCTTGAGGAGCTCAATTCTTGACTTCCGTCAAGAAAATGGAAGAACATACCATGCTTTCCGGGACGGCAGTATGTGGCTCCTCCACCATGCCAGCCATATCACTGACATGCCCAATCGCAGAATACAATCTACCAAACGATGACGAGGAGAACGAAAGATTAGGTATGTACTCTCAAATGCCGCCGAGTATAGCATAACAATAACAATGATAACACAGATCTACAGCACAACTTGTTCTTGCTTACTCTTGATAACAAGCTCGGTCTAAGCCCTCCTAACCATCCCGACTCCAAAGTTAAGCGCGTCCTCGACATTGGCACTGGAACCGGTATCTGGGCGATTGACTTTGGCGACGAGCATCCTGAGGCAACTGTGAGCTACGCCATTAAACTTTATGTAGAATAACCGCTGACAAGACAGGTCATTGGCGTTGACCTCTCGCCGAGCCAGCCGAACTTGTATGATTTAAGTTTACAGCCAAACGTGGACAAGACTGATGATTCACAGTGTGCCACCGAATGTTCGCTTCGAGATTGATGATATCGACGAGGAATGGACGTACAGCGAGCCGTTCGACTTTATTCACAGCAGATTTATGAACTTTAGCATTCAGAACTGGAAGTCGTACTTCACCAAGATCTACCAGTAAACCAAATCTCACCATTCATCAAAGACTCATACTGACACAAGCAGGAACTTGGCTCCAGGCGGCTATGTTGAGCTGCAAGATGTCGATGTCATCATGGGCAGCGACGATGGCACCCTCAAGGAAGACCATACCATGTACAAATGGTGCCGCCTTCTTGACGAAGCAGCCGGAAAGTTCAACCGCTCATTCGAGCGCACCACCAACTTCAAGGATATGCTCAAAGAGGTCGGATTCGTTGATGTTGTTGAGACGCGATACAAGTGGCCCACCAACCATTGGCCCAAGGACAAGAAGTACAAGGAGCTGGGCCAGTGGAACAACGTCAATGCAGCCTCTGCTCTGGAGGCGCTGACCATGGCGCCTTTCACGAGAGGATTGGGCTGGAGTCGTGAGGAGGTGGAGGTGTTTTTGGTGAAGCTGCGACAGGACTGGAACAACCCCAAGATCCATGCTTATTGGCCCATGTGAGTGTTTTGATATCCTGGGAGAGATTAGAGATTGTGGCTAACTGTTTGTAGTTGCGTTACTTATGCTAAGAAGCCCGAAGCGTAGTGCTGGTGGCAAGATTCATCCTCAGTGGGGTTTAGATGGAATTATGAACATTTTACTCATCATGAGAACAGAGCTGGCAATAGAATTGATCCCAGCAATTGTGCATTGTGCTTGATAAGCTTTGAGGCATCTCTCTTTTACACTTCCTTTCAATTGAGTTCGTGACGAAGTACCCACCTTGTTTGGGCCAGCGGCGTGTTCGTTTTCGGCCTTGTCCTGGCAGTGACGCGTGCATGCAATAACTGACAATAGCCACCCAAAATCTGGACTTTCCCATGAATCAATAACACAAACTCAGTATTACGCGTTTCCATATATCTCCCAGTACTCCTTTGACATGTCTTACGCGTGATCCATCGGTAACCCATGCGTCATATGCTCTCAATCAGACGATTGCTGCCAAACGAACTCAGGACAACGTGGCCGAGTGGTTAAGGCGATGCCCTGCTATCTCCTCCGAGACATCATAGGCATTGTGTTCGCACGCGTAGGTTCGAATCCTGCCGTTGTCGATGTTGTTTATTTCTTTTTGTCGTTTTTTGGTCTGTCTGGTCAATATCTGAACGTCGAGAAATACATACACAGTTGGTGATTGAATACGTTAAGTTACGGACCTCCAGCTGTGGCTCGCCTATTCCTCTTCAAACCAGTCAGTGAAAGGCATTTATGAGCTAATTATCATGTCCTGTGAGTTTGAGTCTGGAATTGAACGCCAGATGGACTCACTAAGCAATTGTTTTAGTTCTGGTAGTATCTCGCCAGACCAATTTCTCTACCTTCGCAGTTCGCGTCGTTGGCGGGACCCTACAATACGACGCGATCGCAGTCAAGCACAAAAACACGCGTCAATATCATTATGACTATTGCAATAGAGCAGTCAGTGTGTTTACGGGTACTTCGATAGTACATAAGTTATCACTTCTGTTGTGGGATGTTATTGTTTATTCCTTGCGCAAATTGAGATGCGATGTCACGCTAAAGTGTTCCTAATGACACAATTGCTAAGCAGTTCTATTTCTTCGAGTTCGACTTATCCCCTCATGGTAAGTTTAACAAACTCAAAAAGGAACTCTTTCTCCTTCCCTCCTTTAGCGTGACTCTGCTATGTGGAAGATTCTCTTGATTTTGGTGCTCAGGCGCTGATTCCACCATGTCTCAATTGTCGGACAGCAGTTCTTCAGGGTAACTAAAGTGCCTGAGACAGTGGCCCAGTAGCCCTCCAACGCACAACCTTTTAAGTTTATTATCAGTCCAGAGACATGGAAAAATAAAAGCATACACACAGCATCACCGTAGATAATGCTGTCTGTCAATAAAACGACAACACAATTGGCAAAAAAAATCGCCTGTGTATCACAGGTGGCTGGATCTCTCCCGCCGGGAATTGAACCCGGGTCTCAAGCGTGACAAGCTTGCATACTGACCACTATACTACGGAAGATGAACAGGTTGAAACCTGCTGTAGTGGGGTTGCGGTTGGCAGTCGCAACAGAGTCCATAGACGCATGAGCCCACTATACACAATATTGAAAAAAAGTCAATGGGGAAAAAACTCTCACAATACTTGCCTCAACAGTGCGACCGCGCCAGCACCTCCCTCACTCACAGTATCAAATTGCATGATCAAAACAAACACCAAAAATGCAGTTGCTGCAATTCGCAAAAAACATGCAACAGCGGGGATTCGCTGGTCGTCACCGACCCAACTACTAATCCGCCGGTTAGTGGCTTGACTATGGGAGAGCGGACGGGATCCCGTATTTTCCACTACCTTTGGTCGCATGTATTAGTTGTGCTCTCGCGACGACCTATGTCCACAACAATCATGCTGAAGCCACAGGCTGCAGAACCTCCTGTTTGGAACACAGCACGGTGCAGCGATAATAACCCAAGACAAAGGTCTGGTGATTGAAAATGCCGATTCAATTGCTTCGTAAGTCTGAGATGACGATCATGATACTGCCGCATTTTTGTGTATTGTATCTACCTAGATAGCTTCGCGTGTCGGTTTACATCCTTGTACAACAAGTACCTGAACTTGCCAGGTCCACCAGCATAGCAAGCTTGGGGACAAAAAGCTCGCAACCACATAAAATCACCAGCTTCAACCTCGACCCAATCCTGATTCAGTCGGTAAACAGCCTTTCCCTCAAGAACATAAAGACCGTGCTCCATCACATGTGTCTCAGCGAAGGGAATGATACCACCAGGCTGGAAAGTCACAATGTTCACATGCATGTCGTGTCGAACATCGGTAGGGTCAACGAAGCGCGTTGTCGCCCAAGCTCCATTCGTATCGGGCATTTCTCTGGGCTCAATATCCTTCTCATTCGCGAAGAAGGCCTCGGGTGCATCAAGACCAGGGACTGCCTCATAGGCTTTGCGGACCCAATGGAAACGAGCTGGCTCGCCAGAGTTGTTGCGGAGTGTCCAGCCGCTCTTGGGAGGGAGGAAGGCGTAGCCTCCCGATGAAAGAGTGTGAGCTTCGCCAGCTAGCGTAACGGTGATTTCACCCTCGACAACGAACAAGACACCCTCAGCAGTGTCATCCATCTCAGCACGGTCGCTGCCACCACCTGGTTGAACCTCCATAATGTACTGAGAGAATGTCTCAGCAAAGCCCGAAAGTGGGCGAGCAATCACCCATAGTCGTGTTTGCTCCCAGAATGGGAGGAAGCTGGTGACGATGTCGCTGAAGCAGCCTTTGGGGATGACGGCGTAAGACTCGGTGAACATGGCCCGGTCGGTGAGGATTTGGGTTTGTGGGGGCAAGCCGCCCTTTGGTGCGTAGTAAGCACCCACTGTGTTGTTGCTGCCGCCCATTTTGAGATTTCTTTTGAATATTTCAGGATCCAAAAACAGTTCAAAACTACGAGAATGAATATTATTTTAAGAGGGAGATTAAAATTCTCGGCTATCAAGTCCGATGTCGAAAAGAGCTCACTTGCCACACCAAAAGTACCCCGCATGAACCGCTCCGAAGCGGACTGGACCCTTCGTGGACTGCGGCCAATCGGGCCTTTGGCAATTCAGTCGCTTTCGTCTGAAGTTCATGCTATGCCCAATTCAGCTACGAAATGGGCGACTTAGCAATGGACTTCGGAAGAATAACCCGAAGAATCGGCCTTGTTAAAAGCAATAGTTTTCGTATTGAATAACTGTACGAGCTTGAAGTACACTAACTAATGTTTCAGCTAGAGCGGCATGAAGATCCCTGAGACTGTGTGCAATCGCTACGAGACAGAGACAGAGTTTTCTCTTTCTTTGCAGATACATTGATGGACACAGGATCCTCGACGATAATCTCCTTTCCTTTCGGAGCAGGACGAGTGATCGAGAACTCATCCAGCTTGTAGTCAGACTTCCCAGTCAATGCCATCTCAGCAAGTGCTTTGCCGAGGGTTGGCACAAACTTCATAGCCCAGCCAGCGGTAAAGATAGCAATACTCTTCTCCGCGCCACCTCGGAGATATTTCTCGGGCAAGAAGTCCAGCACAAACATATTATCTACTTGCATTAGCAGGTAACAGAGGTAATAGTGTGATGGTCTTACCGAAAACATTGGTCTGGAGACAACTAACAGTCGAGGCCGGAACGGTAGCGTCAACACCGACGACATGGTCTCTTACGAAATCTTGAGTATCCTGAATGTCTCTTGGATCAAGAACATTGGCCTGGCGCTGACTTGGGTCGTCAATTGTTCGAGTAGCAGCATCCACTGCAATTCTCACAACATTCGGTGGGCCCCATGGCAAAGCTGGGAAGCCGTAGAAGAGCTGAGACCTGCCATTCAACGACGGCCCGAACTGGAACCACATACCTTACAGTGTTAGTTGGGTAGGCCACAGCATAGAGATGCACCTACTAGGGAAGATAGTGCCATTTGGCCCAGGATTGGTGTTGAAGTACATAGCAACCATTTCCCAAATTTCCAGTCTCAGGCCAATACTGAAGCTCGGTTTCAACACATGATTGACGTAAGCTCCACTTGTGATAATGATCTTCTTCGTTAAATACTTGACCTCTTTCTCATGAACCATCGCATGAACTTCCCAAATGGATTTATCACTGTCCAGAGGCCGAAGCTGCTTGACCTGAGTATGCTGCTTTGCTTGGGCACCGTAATCCTTGGCAAGACTGTATAAGGTGCGGAGGAGGAGTTGGACGTTGATGACACCGTTATCAGGAGCGAAGAGTCCGATCCACTTGGGATCGAGGTTCTTGAAGGGATATTGGTCTTCGATTTGCGCAGCAGTCACTGTCTTGGTCAGAATGAGAAGGGAGAATGGCAGTGAGCATACATACGCTCCTTATAGAACATCCCAAACTTGTCCAAGTTCGCCTTGGGTCCCAGAAGTGATCCTATCCTCGTCAGTACCGCATCTCAGAAGCATAAGTGTCTTACCTTCTGGAGTATCGCCACCCATATCCTTGTCCCCAAAGTTCAGAAGACCTCCCATCCAACGAAGCGACACTCCAGCATCTTTCTCAAGAGCATCCCAGTGCTTCATAGCTTCAATTGCGAGCTTGGCCATGAACTCCTCAGTGTACCTATCCTATCAGCCGAGTCCTCAGAATTTATTCTGTGATAGACTTACATAGTGCGAAACATGCGGGCCAAGTCACCAGAACTGCCGGCTTGGTTGAAGAAATTATTCTGTTCAAGAATCATTACCTTGCTTCCAGCTTTGGCGACTTCGTATCCTGCGGCCAGACCAACGGGCCCTCCGCCAATAACCATGACATCAAAGACGTCCGAGTTTGAGTTTGAGTAGGCCATTATGTTTAAAATGATATCGAAATGTTAGGATCTCGTTGTCGCTGTTCTAGCTTATGGGGTTTCATCGTTCATGCCACCCCAGAGCCCAGGGCAAGATCAAAGGCGAGGACCTCGTCCTTCTTGTAAGTAGATACGGCGCTAAAGACCAGGATCGGCCCGGCATCTCTGCCGTCGCTATCACATTCCATCCTGCAGATAATTACGATAGTTTCTCATGCAGAATGCAGAATGTGCTGTAAGTGGTATAAGTGAGGGGTAAACCTCACACATCGTATTCAGCTTGTGACCATGTCTCAGACGTGCAGGACCCCAAGTATTTATACAATATCCAGTACATCACGAGAATATAAAGCTCAGTATAAGTTACACAGGCAGTGACGCTGCTATGCATGTCACGTTGTCACTACGTTAGCAGGAGTTTCTGTAATGCGTTAGGACTATCGACTTGGTTTCTGTATTTGGACCACTTATCGATTCAGGCGCAGCTGAATGTAAGACAATATACGCTACCGCCGTTATGGACCAGCGGTGAGATGTGATAGTGGTTGTTCGGGTAACTGCAAAGATGCGCAGGTGACGGAAACAACTTGTTTTCAAGCAGTCATCGCACATTGGTCGTGTTTGGTTAATATGGAATTTACAACGAAAGGCTTTCGTTTTCTGGTGAATAAAAAGCCCTCTTCAATGGAAACCAGTCCGTGCTCAATTTCAGTCTCGGCTACGCCCAAGATTACATGCACGAAGAATATCTTGTCGTCAAAGGGTTCAAGAACGGATGGATCATCACGGTCGCTAAAAGTTCTTTCATTCGCGAGCCATAAGTGACTAAAGCTAGACTTGCCTGTCCATGACAATCTATTTAATTTCAAGCTACTATAAGGCTTGGACGTGTCGCCTTTTTGTCCCGAAGCTGTAGTCAATGCAGCCCAATCTCCGTGGAGGCGAGGTTTAGAGATTGACATTCAGAATAATGGTCAGCATCTACTTGTAAGATGCATGTGATAAAAATGGTGGAAGCAATACGAATTTATTCGTACTTTTCCCCAACAGCTCATCATACTGTAGAGATTTGCAAGTGCCACGTCGGACTGCCCTCTGCAATCAATTGAGTCGATGCAGCTTCAGAGCCGATGGGCATATGGTAGGCCTCGTCCCATAGACAAGATTGCTCTGCTTCACAAAGTTCCGACTCGCTGGACTGTCGTCTATCGGAAAATATACACTCTCAATCGGATGAAGAACGATGCCGCGTGATGCATTCTTATCAGGATCTTGCAGTCCGTCTAGGATCTCGAGACCTGCTACACGTCAAGGAAATTAACATTTCATCATACGATCTAGCAAGATCTGAGAGATTTACCAGAAATACGAGCATAGAAAGCCAAATAAGCCTTTTGGGGTAGTGCTTACTCTTGAGACGATGGCTTGATTAACTCAATGTTGTCGACAGGCATTGATATCGATGTTGCGATTGTTGCGAAAGCCACGTGATGCGTCAAAGGCCACTATTCCTCATTCCGATGACTTTGGCATGAACTAGACTTATCAATCGGAATCCGAACAACCTTTTCCAACCAATGTTCCCTGGGGTTATTCCCATTGCAACGCCCGTAATCCCCCAATGACGAGAACATTCATCTGTGTTAGGACAAGGCGCCAGGTCCAGTACGATCTGATCAGCCATGAGGCGTTGACATGGGCTCGTCCGATAGGTCTCTCGGATCTGGGCGCTGCTTAAACCCGAATTCATCCACGAAGCTGGGATAGCCACATTCCAGTGCCTGCTACCACCAACCTTAAACTGGCCAGCACGCACGCAGGAGCGGCAAGATATGGGAATGACGGTTCGATGATCCTCCGATCGACTGGGGAATAACAGGAGGATGAACCCCGACCCCTGGCCCTGGATCCAACATTGGTTCATCGTGACTTCGGCCCTTGCGTCGATATCCGCAATATCATGAATATGACTCCCGAAGAGATGGCAGCAAAGGCGGGCGAGTCTAGGTCCGGAGTCGTGATAAGAGTATCGGCTTTTTTGATGGCTCTGTCAGTTGTCATGGTCGGGCTACGACTCTGGTGTCGGCGGGAGAGGCAGTTGTTGGGGATTGACGATGTGACTGCCGTGGTGGCTCTGGTAAGCCTGGCCAAGAAGTTTACTCTCGAGATGAAGAATTCCTGACACGATTTATTCAAGGCTTGTATTTTGGGATGTGGATCTTCCATCATCGCCAGTATGTTTCTCTTCTCTATACCAACAGCAGTCGCTAAGCTAGGATCGCAGTGACGCATTATGGACTGGGCCGACATATCTATACATTATCCCCTCAACAGATATCCCTTTACCTCCGAGTACGGGGGCCAGACCTCTACCCAAATGGAGAATCCTCTAACATTCAGTCTGCAGTGCTTCTGGATATCGATCTTGTTCTATACCTACGCGCTTTTCGCCATCAAGTTGACGTTTCTAATACACTATTACCGAATCATGTCTGTCTCTAACATGAGATGGCTATACTTGGGTGCACTCGGTTTCATCATCCTCTGGGGTACCTACCAAGGGATCGGAGTATTTTTCTTCTGCACACCAATTCAATCTCTTTGGGATGCGGGTGTCAAGGGACGCTGCCTCTTGCCGCAGCCTACTATGTGGCTCATCAGTGGCATCGTGCACATTGTCACTGACTTCGCAATCATCGTCATGCCTCTACCCATTGTTTGGAAACTTTAGCTTCCACGATCCCAGAAGAATTATCTCACTGGTATTTTCGGCCTTGGAATACCGTAAGTATTACGTCTAGATTTCCATATCATTTACTAATGTATTCTTCAGTACTCTCGCGATCGCTATTCTCCGCGTGCAGTGGCTCGACCCCGTTACAGACATGACATGGTGGAACGTCACAGCAGCTTCATGGTCAATGGCAGAGATCGTGTCTGGAATAACTTGTGCTTGCCTTCCGACTTTCAAGCCCTTGCTGGTTGGTATCAAGAATTGGCTCCATCGATCGGATGATGGAGACAGCACCATCTGTCTCCAGGATCAAGGAAGCGATGGGCTTACTGGATCAGCCTTGGCTGCATTCGAGGGTCATGGAGGTGTCGGTACTGGACCGAAAGTACCAACCAGTATCTCAATGTATGGAACCCAGACGAACATATCGAGATACCAGGGCGTAAACAAATCGAAGAAGAAACCAGCACAGACGGCATAGTGGTGCTAGAATACCTAGATATTGATACCTGTATAGGATTGTGATTTATAATGCCTTGGCTTCACGGAACAAGAAGATGCTTAACCTCGTTTAGTGGAATCTAACAATTTGCCCCGCGTTTCTCTTCGAGCTCTCACACATTGTAGATGTTAGATGCAATTGCACAACAGCCACGAATATCGATAAGAGACAGTTTCTACTGAGATATAGCAATGAAATTATACGCCAATACATAGAATCAAATTTTGATTCTACACCATTCGGCGGCAGCAGAATAATCGCCCTGGAGCGAAAAGGGCGCTAATGTCATGTCATCTAGGGCGACTTTAGTGGATCTCTCCTCCGCCATTTTTGTCTTCACCTCCTTCTCACTGTCCATCCTTCCAGGAACATCTTGACTTTGTATTACGCCAAAGTCATGACAGTCCGCTTAGTCGAAGCCTCCGAAGAGCATCTTCCTGCCATAGCTCGTATCGCAACTTCGGCTTTCCACCCCAACACAGATGCTCTGTCACGACGCTTATTTCCCCCTCACCTACAACCAACAGACCTCCCCAATGGCGAAGCAGCGTATGACTGGCGTTTTGCACGCAAAGCATCAAGTCTAACATCGTCAGAGTCCCATCTTGTTGTAGCTATTGATGACGAAAAGGGGAAGGATGACCAAGTCGTCGGCTTCTCACTTTGGGATGCGCTTCCTGCTACTGGAGGTGACTCCGGACCCAGCAAGGAGATACAATGCACTGCGCTAGATAAGGAGGCCTACAACGAGATGAAAAAGACTGTGAATCAAGATACTGTTGATACTTTTGGAGAACAAGGCATCGCTGGTGTTTGGCGTATGTTTACCACTTTACTTTCTCCGCTGCAGTGGCTAACCGCCTAGATCTCGACTATATCGGTGTCAGCCCAGGTAATCAGAGACGTGGTATCGGCAAGATGCTGTTACAGTGGGGCCTTGATCACGCAGCTGCGGAAGGAAAAGATTGCTATTTAGTAGCTACTGAAGCAGGCCGGCCATTGTATGTGGCTGCAGGCTTCAAGGACGTTCGCGTTGTATCGATTCTGGGCATTCCTCATTATTCGATGATTCTAACAGCAGATAGTTCATGAGACAAGTAAACCTCACAAAAGGCTAGAGATGAGATGTCATGAATATACTACCATATACTACCAAGTAACTAACTTTTCACTGCTGAAGTGTTGCTTGTGAGGGTTGTGACTGATTCAATGAATCCATCAGGACTACGAATAGAGTCATGAAAGCACTTGATGCGCATGATCTGAGATGCCAGCCGTCGCCAAGGGTCTCGAACTCGGGCAGAATTAGTCATGGAAACAATCATATTCCCAAGTGCTCCTTTTTCTCCGGATAAGATGACAAACCACGTCAGCTGGCTTAATGTAATCACTATACCGTATCGAGAGTGGTCTATTGGCTTGGCGAAACCAATCGTCAAAATTTACCAGCGAACTATCGATTTTCATCTGACGTTAGCGCTCGTGTAATTTAAGATGCCCCATCATGATAGTGCAAGCACTAAGTACTTCAGTACTGCAAAACCGTTTTCCGTCGGTCCTGGACCTTTACCTGCATTTTCCCATTCCTTTCCTTTTGGATCATCACGTTCGTTACAGCGACTATCTTATTCACTCATTCTAAGATGGCATCGCAGAGACTTCTCGCTGCATTCGCGGCCCTCTCCATCCTCATTGGATCTGAGGCTAGCCCCTGCAAGCCGATTTCTTCCACCACTGAGATCCAGGCTACATCAACCTTCTCTTCTGAGACCGAGACTGCCACTGCTAGCGACGCCACTTTCACCTCTGAGCTGACCTCAACTGAGTCGAGCTACGCCACGGACATCACCATCACTGAGAGTGAGACAGCGACATCCAGTGAAGCTGAGTCAACCTCAACCGTGGTTGTTTCCACTACCGAGACTTCTGCTTTCACTTCTACTACGGAAGCTGCCTCTACTACCTCGGCTGCACCTGTTGAGACCCCTACTATCATCATCAACGGTGACTTTGAAACCGGTAGCACTGCTCCATGGGTCAACTTCGGTATCGGCGCGTTTGCCGACATTGACTCTTCAGCTATCTACGCAGGCTCTTATTCTCTCAAGATAGGCTCCCAGGCTAGTGACTGGTCAAACGTCTTCCAAGTTCTCAGCAAATCAACCCTCGTCGCAAACCAGCCTTACAGTCTTACTCTTTACGCCAAGGTCAGCTCTGGCACTTCTTGCAGTGCTTTCGAGGCGTTCATCGACAACAACGACAACAATGATGCCTTTGGACCGAGGATCAGTGTTACTGGTGCTCAAATCGCTAATGACTTTACTCATCTTTCGGGCGAGTTCTCCCTGACACAGACTGCTTTGGACAGTAACAATCCTATTCGGGTCATCATCAGGGCGAAGTGCAGTAACGGTTTCGTGGCCTGGGTTGATGACGTTCACCTGGGTAGTTCAGACTAATTTTACTTATCTCCAGGAGACAATGAAGAAAATGGCAGTAGTCAAGACCCGAGGACCATTTTCAGATAAATTTCATGATAGCAGGCAATCTATTCATAACCAGGACTTCGCTACATATAACTACCTATCCCGCATCCTTTTATGGTTATAAAATGATTAGACTTTCCATTCTCAATATATTATTTAGCCCCCTTACACAAGTATCTAAATTATAGCAACGATATACATGGTCCGCTCTCAGTGTGATAGCCGTTTATAGCTCACAGAGTCTTAGTAGAACACATAACTACTTATCAAGAAGTGCAAAAAAGAAAGCCTCGCAAACGCTCGCAATCGTAATATAGGAACAGCCCGATGCGGGGGTCGAACCCGCAACCTTGAGATCGCGTACTCGTAAGAGTCTCACGCTCTACCGATTGAGCTAACCGGGCGTGGCTCTTAATTGATGCTCGGCGTGGCCCGCGAAGCGACCAAGAGCAGGGGGCCCTGATTCAGTCAGCAGTAAATTGAGCGCAAAGTATTGCTGACGGAAGATTATGTGTCTAGAAAGGAGCAGTCTCTGATTCGGCGGTCTCTTCGGTTGATCGCTGATGCTCACTGAAATCGGCGGTGCAGGGTGGCATGTTTTTTAGTGAGACGTGTCACGTTTGTGGTGGGAGGGCTTCGCTTGTTCCTCGACGCATTCCAAAGTGGCGGTATAATGCGACCTTTCGATATGATTAGTGATATAATTTCAGCGGAGAACTCTAATGGGAGGGAAAAGGGGGCGAACATCCTCTTTGGATCTGATCCGAAACATTGTTCAGCAGCAAGGGTTGTATGCTTGCTGATGGAAGGACTAAGTTCCATTCTGCATGCCTGGTAATGATTCTCATGCGCTGACCTAATTGCAAGAGTAGCTATTCGACGTCGGTTTATGCTTCAAATGCCTCGAAAACTCAACCGCAGCTTCGGGCACAGTGAGTGAGCTCTCAGCTCCCCACTAACCTAGTACTATAAACAGAGCACCAAACAACGCTTGAAGTAACCCAACTCAGAAGGATAGGCACGGTGAGGAGAGCTTCAGGTCTCCTACGTATATCATTATTGCGTTTTCGACTGACAAGACTGAGATGAGAAATACTGCAGAAAGATACATAATATCCCCCCTTGAGCACGACTTCGCACCAACGTATATTCTCAGTAGCCCAAGCGGGCTTTGTGAATTAAAACCCTTTCGTTGTGGAGATCTGACTACGAATCATTTAGTTTACTGATGGTTATATTCCAGCCGATAATAAATTTCATCCATCTGGTTCTATACTAAATCTGCCCCATTGTTATAGACCCAACTTGCTTTATCATTGCGAGGTCAAATCCTATCTAAATTTCTTCTTGTGTGAATTCTTCATGGAAACCAATACCACCATAGAGAAGTTTTGGTAGAGCACATACTGCACATGTCACTTTATTATCCTGGACGGCAGATATCATATCTCTCTCTCGTACTACAAGGTCCTAGGCTAGATTTCAGTGGTGTCTTAGCGACTGAACGAAGTCCGATAGCATGACATTGAAAACTAGAGACTTCATCTAGGAAGCGGAATAAAAAATAGTTCTCAAGTTGAGCCATCTTGATTGACGCCGGAAAGATGAACTGAACCATGCTAAATAAGGTCCGGAAAAAAAGCCCTGAACTATTCTACGATGGTACTTTTCCAATGTTGTAGCTAAAAAGAGATTGCATATAGTAAAAGTCGCTGTACGGTTTCCATCACGATAGAGCCGGTCCTGACCTGAAATCTGATGAAAGAAGTAAGAAAATGTATTATGATTGAAGAAGTTGAATGAGACTGAATCATTTCGTATTCCGTTTCATAGTGTTCTGAGCAACGGCCAGACAGGTTCGGTGGTTTAGGTGGGATATGTGGGACCTGAAAATCAGGATGAAAATATCTTACTCGATGTGCCTCTTGGCGGATAAACGAGCCTAGTCGTAGTCGGAACTCCCGCTACTAGATGGCCAAAAGATTTCCAGTGATTCCTGGTAAGATTTCCCTGTCTTACCCGCCAATGCTTGGCGACCTGATGATCAATGGTTTACCATTCATCACACAAGCGACTGTAGCCCGAGAAGCATCCTCAAGTTTAATATTCTTTGATTCGGGAACATTCTATAAACACTATTTCAAGGTCGAATTTCCCTCCGATTCATTGGCTGAGAGATAAAACTAGATGGCGTTCAGGTCTGGCCGAGTATGCCTGTTGTATGACGCCGGAGCTGGAATTTATTTTTCCGCCCCCTTTGCTCACCTACCTACCTAGGCTGTTCGGGTACCACGCCAAAACACGTGACGCAATTGGACCGTGTTTACCGTTTACCTCATGGGTCGCAAACACATCACCACCCTTTAATAATCAATCACATCAGCTCATCTTGAGCACATTCAGTTTCAAGCAGACTCACAACCATCATCAACTTGTTGATTTTCTACATCATTTACGATGACGCCAAAACGCTCGTCCACGCGTCATCGCGGTAGGCCGCCGCCGGGCGTCAAGGCTCAATCATCAACAGAATATCCATCTCATCGTGCTTATCACGCAGCGTCGCGCATTCGTCAGCTCAGCGGAATGTGGCCAAATGAGCTATGCAAGGGTTTTGTTCCTGACATGTGGGGGATTCGACTCATCGAGGGTCTCTCTGCGCTGGTGTCGCTCGTGGTGTCCAACAGAGTCGATCTCGAGGACGTGCGACGCAGACTCAAGGGTCATGCGAACCATCATCCGCGTACAAAGTATCCTCAGCTTCGCAAATCTGATATTCTAAAAGTCCGGAAATGGCTTCGTGGGATGGGGATCGATACCAAGCATACAAATCCAAATGAGTCGGCTCCAGTGAATGAGCAGAGCGACGATGAGATGGGCAACAGTGACGCGACTGATGCAGAATCTGAACCTGTTGATGAAATTGTAGCTTTGGGTTTGCCCGATGATCAGATGGAAGTCGATACCGATGAAGAAGAGGATGAAGATGAAGATAAGACTGAAGAGCGAGTCGAGGAACCGGGGCAAGTTCCAGAAGGTGAGGCGGAAGAACAGGAAGAGGAAAAGGGAAAAGAAGAGGAAGAGCAAGAGGAACAAGAAGTTGTGGAGCTGGAGGATGAGAATGATTTCGACTGGGCTGCGCCAAAGAGACAAAGCTCAAAGAAAAAGACCCCCCCTCGAGAAAAACGCCGCTCACCAGCCAAAGAAATCGTCGAGATCGACGAGTCAGATGAGGAAACAGTGGTAGATCCGGATGGTGATGGCTTCATGCCGAACGACAGTCCAGAACCTCTCCCGGATGATAGTCAATCTGCACCTGATCACGAAACATCAACGCCCAACTCTGTGTCAGCAGTCTCAGGCCGTCCGCGGCGCAGTATCCAACAGCCATCTCGATTGGTTTCAGATACACCCAGGAGCTCCGTTCGACAAAGCACGGGCTCAGCGGAGTACACATCTGCGACTCTCGCTGTCAGAAGTCCACCGAGCTCTCAACAACAAACACCAAGCTCTCAAGTTCCAGCGCTCAAATTTGTGATGTGTCAGGGCCTCATGCGCCCTCCTCAACAGCCTACACCAACAGCCTCTCCCACAAACACAACGCAAAATGTTGTCAAACCTCGTCCACAATCGCATACAGCAGTACCTCTTCCTTCAATCCCTGGTACTAAAAGTGCAACGCAATTTCAACGATCCAATAGCCAGCCATCCGCTCCAACCTCCGCTTCAAATTCTCAGAGCTCCGCGACTCCTCGCACGCAAGCCAGCTCTCAGCCATTGGCGTCGCCCCGCACCAGTGCTACCTCTCTGACTCCTCAGCAGCAACCAGCGTCGGCACCTAATCATGTGGCTCCTCCCGGGGCTTACAACCAATTGACTAGCAGTCAGCAATCGACGCCTCATCACTTGGCTACATCTCGGGGCAATAAGCGCCCGGCTGAATCATCTCCAGCAGCATCATATACGAGTAATACTCCATCGAACGCCACAAGAACTGGAGCAAAGAGGCAACGGTCATCCAACGCTCGACCACATCATCAGTCTCAAGTGTCTAGAGCAATCAATTGGGATGCAGTTTTGGTAAGAACACTCCACTTTAGAAAATTTCAATCTAACCATGTATAGCCCTCTGGAGACGAGTTCAAAGAAAGTTTGAAAAATGCTTCCGATGCCATAAAGCCTGTTCTGCATAGGTTTGAAGATCTATTAGCCGAAATCAACGACGAGCAACGTAAACTCTCAGCTGTCCAGAGCAGCCTTTTCCAGAAAAAGAATGATTACACAAACGATCAAAAGAAAGCCCAAGACGCCCTCAAAGACGTTGAGAATTCCACAGCCAACGAAAACACAACGCTCAGAGGTCTTGAGGAAGTTTACCAGCAGAACCCCAGTGATGCTGAGCTTCGCACCTTTATTAACAAGCGGAAACAGACTATTCTCGAGCACAAGGAGGTATATGTTATTGTCAAAAGCCAGCTCGACAAGAGTATTGCTGGAATATACAAGACTGATCATGAGATTGCACTTGTCACTAAGAGACTTGGGCAGCTTGATGCTGAGAGGGCGGATGTTATGAAAGAGAAGGAGGGCGTTGACAAGGCGGCGAAGAGAGTGACGATCATGTCAAAGTTCATGGAACCTTCGTGGCAGGCTACGCTGGACATGCTTCTGCAGTCTGTGGGTCCTGAAGTTCTGGAGAAGGCTTTCTAAGAGAGATGTTCGTTATTGCAAATCTATTTCGGAGGTGTAATACCTAGGGCAAAAGCTTTATCAAGCAGGGCGTTTTCTCGGAGGGGATACCTTGTATGTTTATAGTATAGTCTAATCAGAATGCTTTATCTATAACCACTAGGGGTCACACTATTGTAAAGCTGGACATCTACA
Source organism: Fusarium coicis (assembly GCA_013781345.1). Taxonomy (NCBI): domain Eukaryota; kingdom Fungi; phylum Ascomycota; class Sordariomycetes; order Hypocreales; family Nectriaceae; genus Fusarium; species Fusarium coicis. The sequence goes on from JAAOAJ010000286.1 coordinate 78,953, forward strand.
TATCGAAAAAAAAAGACTCTTTCAAAAGACAGAAGCTACATAAGCGGATATTGGTGATGGTATGATCGAGTCTGGTGGCTTTTCTGAGTGTTGTCGTGGATCTTAAGGACTCTATGAATTCTATAGAATCCAGCGATGTGTTTCCAAAACTGTGCCAAAGTGCGGACATACTTAGATCAGGATTCCTACTATGCTGATTGCTTGAATAAGACGTAAATGCTGGCGAACCTGGTTATACTCTAGATATGCTCTCATCCTTTGACGTAATCCTGCAACGCTTCCCCGCACATCGGGCACTCATGGTAAGCCCAAGACTGACGAACGGACGATACCATATAGCCAATTGCTTCAATCACAAAGTCACGCAACCCAAATGCTGATCTCCATCTTAATTAAAAATCAAGGCAGGCCAAAGGTCAAATTTTAGTATAATGCTTTTTAAGCTTAGAGTCCAATGTTCGTTGGGCCACAAATGGGTATATATCAACTGCGGCAATCTCAAGCCATCTCCCTAGCAGCATCACGCGAGCGCCAAAGTATCTTGAGTGCGACAGGACACTGTTAGTCTATTTTCATGTTCTGGTGATAGGCGAGGACCGAAAATTAGTTCCCTGGACATAATGATTGACAGCAAATCAATTTCATAGCTAGGTTCTCGTGTCTCTCGCGGAGATCCCCCATGTTCTTAAGGGCCAGCGGCGTGTATTATGGTAGCGCCATGCTCAGCACGCCTCGATACGCTACCATCTTCAGCTTCGCCGCAGTGAGCTCAAGAAGCTTTGTTGCTATCTCGTTGGCATCTGGTTGACAGGTGGTGGCAGCATTGAGGAATCACAGAGGAATTCGAAATTCGGAAGCATTATTTGAAATGATATACCATTTAGAGTCACTGATGTATTACCAGCTGGAAAGTTCCAATTGCTATTTCCATCGCCCGGAGGCATAGGATATCAGTTTAACTTTGCTGTTTCGCCAAATGGCCAATCCTAAGACCTGATGGAGAGAACCAATGACTAGTCCTCGTTTCAGTTTGGCGAATGCCCAAGTCAGTTCACTAAGTTGTACTTCTGTACTGGCTTTGAGTGCGCCACGCTCACAAGTCGCAAGGACTTGTCAACTGATACATGCTACGGCATCTTCCATGAGCCCACCTTGACCTGTTCATGCGCAAAACGGTGAGCGGCATAGACTTTAAATTGGCTTATCGCTTTGTGTTAGTGTAAAATTCGCCAGTACCGTACCATCCTGGGTAGAATTAACTGTTGTTCTCAAGAGCATTGTAGGTGCTAATGGAGATGAGAAGCTTGGTACCATAATCATTAACCATAAAGGTATCTACTCGGCACAGCGCGGTGTCATATCACCCTAGCATCCGGATCATTGCGTTGTCAGGCTTTGAATTCGTTCATAGACGTTCCCGTCCCTTTGTACCTCCGGACCGGCCCTCAAACATGATCAACTGGCGTCCTGGCGCTCACGGTGTGATGAAAGCGAAAGCCTCCTACCATCAAGCCATACAAGGTCAATTAAACAAATCACCAAGTGTATTGTGCATATCACAAGACCTACCGCTTCACTTTTGATTTCAATACAGCTCCCACGTCTTCGCCTCTTACGCCTCTATTGGCAATCATACTGTCAGTGTTTGTGTTTTGCAGCAAAGGCCTAAACAAATACAAACTTGCTTACGGGGCATCAGCCCCTAACAGTTCAGTAAGTTTCGGGCCCCAGACCGCAAAAATACCCACTGAGCCGATGCCCTGGTTACCAAGCCCCCAGTGGAAATTCCTAGGTAGCCTAACAAAGATCATCTGCTAAATAGCGCATTAATTGTTCAGGACAATTACAAGACAAGAACAGAAGCAGTTCTTGTTGGTAGTACTTCATCGGGTGTAAGGAAGAGCTTTCCGCAGATATCCCGCCTTTCTTTTTTGCTTGGTGTTCTCACCTTGGTCCTTCATTGCCGGGAATTTCCTGAAGTCGTTGGCGGTTGCGTTCGTTGCTTTTACGGGTGCCAACCCCAGGCCATGGCCATCCTTCAGCATTGGCAACTTCGAGTAAAGCTATTAATACCATCATTAGTAACGGTAAATCAGTGGCAAAGTCGAATACAAGCTCTATCGCAACTGGAGATTTTACGAAGACGCAGGTATCAGTCATGAACGTGGTAGCACGATGGGGAAGTGCATCAGGTCCTGTGGCCAGCTCGGTCACTGTCATTACGCCCAGTGCGAGACGGCAAACCGTCTGTGTATTCTAATTACAACGGTTTAGACTTTTCCAGCAACAAAAATTGGTTTTCTGTTGCTGCTAGATAGAGCCCTAGTCAATCGAGGGTTGTCGTCAACTATCGAGATGTTGTTGTGCTTGGATATTTTGTTCTTTGGCGAGTGATATTTCAACATCTTGACCTATTTGGTTTGGCTGTCACTGTGGTCCGTGCTCATAGGTGTGCGACTTAGCAATTACTGCAAGTTGTCACGGGGTAGGTGATTGCGAGATTGCCAGGATATAGCTTACAGTCAAGCTATAAGCAATCTCCATCGAAGCTATGTTGTTGGGTTGAATGAGATATATAAGAATTTTATAAGCGTAAATCAATACGGCGACGCCTCTCTTTCTATCAAGACAGCATCGTCAAGAGAGAAAGTTATGGAGTAGCAGATATTATTTAATACAACATAGGGTCCAGCATCAAGCTGAGCTTGATTCCATGTGCAGCTAATTGCTCCCAAGGCCCACGTACTCAGGGGGCCTCCAAAATCGCCAGAGCCGGTCGAGGTTGATCCTCCTGCACATCGTAGCCGCTGGACACTGCAACCGCTAGACGCTGTGGTCTTTTGAAAAATCGAGAAGCGATACTCTTTTCCAACGATGATCTTGGAAGGGTCAATAGCTTGTTTGACGACCCAGTTCCACGGCTGGATAATTCTGCGTCTCAGCCCTCCTGTAGGCGGAGCTGAAGAATCGAAAACGCCGCACTGCAGTGATCCTGGACGAGACGTGTCGCTGCGAATAGATAGCCATCCGCGATTTCCGATATTTTCTGCTTCCCAGGGCGCGAAGGTAGGGTCTTCAAAACCGGGATTGCGAATTAAGTTGGTAGGCTGTTGCTTAACAGATGTTGTTGTGGTGGGTGTCTCGTCAATTGAGGTTTCAGCTGAGGTTGTAGCAAAGGATGTCGAGAATGAAAGTTCATATGTCGTGGTGCTTTCGGCAATAGTTGTTGTCCCAGAGGAGGCTATGGTCGATGATTCTGTCTCTGTAACCGAAGATGATGAAGAGACAGCTTTCGATGTGACAGACTCAGTCTCTGCGGAAAGGACACTGAAAGATAGGGCTGTAAAGGTGGCAGACTCTGTCGTCAACGATGTTGCCGAAGATATATCTGTACTGGTCGCCTCAGCATCACCAGAACTGGAGGCTCTGATCGATGTAATAGAATTGGCCGTCTGAGAAGAAGGTTTGCATGGCGAAGCTGAAGTCACCTTGTACAGTGCCAAGAGCTGAATGAATGGGTACGTGAGTCTCATAACCACGATTCCGATGTCCTGGCCGGACCGCGATGTTTGCAGAGAAAGAAAACAGAACGGAAGGTCGACAGGGAAGAATAACCGGAAACCAGGCGCAATTACGCATAAGACACGAGGCTAAATTAGCTTGAATAACAATCAGTCCATTGTGACATTTCAGCTCCGCGGAGCAGATTTTCTTTTTTCTTTTGTCTTACGCTCGGTAGCTGCTCATCGTCTACTCCGTATTGTAAAACTATTGAATGTAGCGTCGCTAAATTGAACCTCGGACCAACATGCACCCCTGGCTTGGGTGGGGGCATGCAAGCGAAGACCTAATACGGGCCTCAACCGTGGTAAAAAAAATAGAGAAGAAAACCATTCGACGGCCTACAGGAGGGCATATAGTATTGATAAGGTCTTTGGTTCAACGCATATATGACCAAAACCATAACATTCCCCCCAGTCACAGTTCAACTAATCCGATGCCTCAGTTGCGACCAAAGAAGCATCATCAGCCAGAAACGTCAGGCCATTGCACGCTCCCGCGACCTGAACACTCGGTAGTGGCTGTAGTTTCGTAGCTAAAAGTAAAAGTCGTAGATGACTCTGTCTCAGTGGCCTCAGTGGTGCTTGCTAGCGCAGCCGAAGTGACAGTTGATGAAGAAGGTTTGCATGGTGATGCTGAAGCGATTTGGCACAGCGCCAACAACTGAAGAACTGAAGATGTAAATTTCATGATAACGGTAATGACAGTATGGATGTTGCGAAAAGAGAAACAGGGCGTCAAGATACCCGTACAATGGGGAAACATGGCAATTAAGCCAATTTCCTGAAACTCAAAATTGACCTAATAATGCGCCGTTTCCCTCTGACAGTGTGATTTATTTTCAGCATGGTATTTCTCCTTTCCTTGATCGTGAAAGTAGTGTAGCTTGGTCATGGTACTGCTGAATTATTGAATGTGGCGTCGCTGGGACCAGCAACCCCCTGTATTCTGCACATTAGTGGGGTTGTGGAAATGAGATTCAGGGTTCTCGGTTCAGCTGCCTGTATGTATTCTTATCAAGTGGCATTCGAGATATGCTTCATCTTTCATAAAGTTGCCTATTATTAGATCCTTAATAGAGATTCACGTATATTCAAGATACAAAAACTCAAAAGATTCATGAGATCATGCTTTGACGTATGTTTACTGGGGTAATTTGATCATGGCTGTCTGCAGCTATAGCTATAGAAAACAGAAACGGACATCAAACCGATCCAGGCAAAACTCTCCAAACTCCCATGGAAGAATGTCTTCTCACTCCTCCAGTTTCGTAAACTTGATCAGGCATTTTGATTCCTGTGGCTAGTCAGTCACCCGCCTTATCAGTAACAATGAAGAGAAGACTAACCTGGACCTTGGGGAATCGATCATCGTAGAAAGTCTCGACGCGAGCTGTAATGGCAGGTGTAGTGTCCTCAAACCCTGGAGCAATAGTTGTTCTAAACTGTCGGTACATGGTAGCTGTGAGTGTTGTCATCTCAGCCATAGCAAGACTATTTTGTGTCAGTAATTGAGGTTTACCGAACCTGAATGAAGAGATGCAACTTACTGCATGCCAACGCACATTCGCCCTCCACTCGAGAATCCCCAGAACCATCGGTTAAGCTCAGCTGCATCAGGTCCAAGCCATCGATCAGGGTTGAAGACCAAGGGATCCTTGAACACCGACTCGTTGCGATGCATGATCCAAGGCGACATGCCCACAACAGTGTTGCCAGGAATGGTATATCCATCAATAACTGAATCAATGTCGATCGAACGAGGTTCGGTGCTTGGCAAAGGAGCATAGAGTCGAAGGGTCTCCTTAATGACGGCGTTGATGTATGTGCATCGATCACTTGCTTCAGCTCTAGGGTTACCCCATTGGTTCAGTCCATCACCTGAGATGGTCATGACTTCTTCTCGCAGCCTCTCCTGATACTTCTCGTTGCCTGGAAGTGAGAGTGCCCAGACGAGGAACATGAGGGTGTCGCTAGTGGTGTCAATGCCAGCGAGGAAGTGGTCAGCACACTCGGATGCCATTTGCAAATCGCGGAGTCCACCAGGTTTCTGAGATTCATGATGTTGCCAGAGATTTTCCACAATCGAAACATGTTCATCTATTATTCTTGTCAGTTACAATAATACAGAAATCACAGATACCACTTACCCTCTGAATGAGTGATCTTTTCCACATCAGCTCGAAAAGCCTCAAAAGCCCGCAGAGCGTATCCTCGGATGCCGGTGTATGTAGTGGGCTGTTGCATCGGAAGAACCGGCTTGACGAGTTGTCCCATCAATCCTGACTGGCGGTATAGCCATTGAGTCAAAGTCTTCAGATGCACAATAGACCAAGAGAGCTTTCGACGCGAGGGATGCAGAATATCCGCGATGAGTTCCCGGTGAATTTTTGAGCCTCGAATCGCTGCAGTCTGGCCATATTTTCCGTAGACAAAAGCTGTGATGTTGTCCAGAGAATAATAGTGCAGAGTGCTGAAAATCTCACTGACATTCTCAGGCTCGGCTTCAATCAGATCCAGGTACTGGCGAACCCTCCTTTCAACCATCTTCGCGGTTGGTGGCTTGAGAACAACGGACTTGGAATAAGCATGCGACAAAAGCTTCTTCCTATCACCATGCTCCTTGGGAGAGTGGAACGTGAACAAATTCTGCTCCCCGTAGACATCAAACATGCGATAGAAAGTGGTTCGGCCATATCGGCTTCCGGGTCCGTAGATGGTTCGCAGTGCTGAGAGGCTGTTGAAGGAGACCTCGTGAGGCCCGATGCGCACGACTGGTCCGTATTGTTGGTGCAGTTTGAAAATGGTGCGAGTTCGCGTTCCTTTCCAGTCTTCGTAGGCAAGACGCCATTTTGTCGCGGCGAATGATTTGGGGCCGGGGACGTGGCGGAGAGGGCTGAGGATGAGGGGATCGAGGAAGATGTGCTTGATGAAGAGCACGACAGCGAGCACAGCTGCCGCAATCGGGAGGATGGCCATTTTCCCACCTATAGCGACAGTGAAGTGAAAGGTATGTCGATACGAAACCAAGCAATGATGTACGTTAGATATCAAGGTTCTTTAAGCATCACGCAACTGGTCAATCAAACCCTTGTCGGTCCGTCAAATCGGCAGTGAATGTGCTGCCCCGCACAACGATAGAACTTGTTCAGCCAGGGCGTGGACTTCAGAGCAAGGGCGCGTTTTTCTACCTGCAAACGGATCATCTGATCAACCAGCAGATAAAGACCGCAGTGGGTCTGATACGAAACTTGGCACTTATTTAATCCGATGTTCTTCAAGGGCGGAGAAAGGTCATGGTTTCCGGTGCCCGGAGACCTTAGACCGACGGGGCTCGGCAATTGACGCCGTGTTCGGGGGGCTAACTGGGCTTGATGCAGGTCATGTAAATTGGAGAAGGCGCTCAATGAACCAATTAGACATCAGACATTCCAAAGATTGGCTTATCTGATAAGGGCTTCATGATGCCCCGCGAGGGGGTGGCCGATTGATCATGGTCAGACAAACATTGACACGCTTCCACAAGGGTAAACGAATTGCCACGACAAGTGAGCGTCAGTCATTTAAGCTTGAGTGCCCATACAGCCTCTAAAACCACTTCATGTAACGTGAGTTGCGCTTAGGAAAGCAGATAGGAATGGTCTTAATAAACTGCACACGCCAGGTCCATTCTTTCTCGTGGTTCAGAAACTCAAAGCCTGCTATCGTAAGCTCAACTCAACCACGTTATGACGATCCAAGATCTTCAGTATCGTAGGCGGTTGGATGAAAGAGTAACAGCCTTGTGCTAGAAATGCTATCGATAATGACACACGAACAGAGAATCCACAACTGCCGGTCGAATCAAGGCAGCCGCACTATAAGAGCCATTGTACTTCAAAGGCCCATGTTGATGCTTCTTCGCTCCTCTCAGCATCTTGCGAACAGCCCCAGCGGTGTTCATCAAGGATGTTACCAAACCAACCATGCCATAGCCGATAATGAGCTTCTTGGATGCACCAGCAAGCTGTAGGCCGAGCCCGCCGTTGACAATTCCGAGGATCATGAGAACTCTACCGTACCAAATGTGAGCTAGCTAATGCCTGTTCGGCGCTGATGCTTGGCGAAGTTCCTGTGATGTAGCCCTCCCAAGATTGGCTGGATAACCATCAAAGTGCAAACTACTGTGCCGATAATGACATGCGGAGCGTTAAACCGCTGACTGAGAGTTAGTCAATACTTCCAGAAGACAGGCTTGTTTACTTACATTACTGGTACGGTCAGCAGCTAACTTGCCGGTAACAAACACAGCCCACATGGCAATGAAGACGATCATCTGTCAGGTAGCATGGATGAACCACTTTCCGATTATAGGCATCAACAGTGATCCCAGTGGGTAACCCAATAGAAAGACCAATAACATGATAACACCGTGAATAGTGCTGGTATTGCCTCCTCCTCCTCCACCAGACGCTGCGCCACTCGTTATAGCAGTCGTCGCAGATAGTGCATGGGAGAAATACGATCTAATGCGAAGACGGTCATTCCCATCCGTTGACTTGCAGAACACCAAAATGGGGAATGGGCAGCAGGAAAGGTTATGGCGCCTGGGTTCGGGATATTCCGAGGGGTCGGTGGTGGAGCGACACCTTGCAAAGTCTATGTTACCAACAATAGCACAGTGGAAGAAGGCAGGTGACTGATTTCCTGATGAATGGAGAAGATGTCCTATTTCTTGTACATTAGAGGAGAAATAACTTATATCTACTGGGTTCCCAATCCGTGGTAGCCGCACGAGTATATTAAGGCCGCCACATAAATCCAGGATGCTTCCAATCCATAACACGAATCTCAGCATCAGTCTTGCCAGTCAGAGCTTGACCGACCTCAATCGCAGCTCTTCTTCTGTTATCCCAAGTCATGTAAACTTGCAGGACGATGGTGAGAAGGAAGATGGATGAGCACGCGCCGAGGTTGAGACCGTTGCCAATCGGATAGTTTGGTCCATCGAAGGGCAGAAAGCACCATGTCGAGATCAATCCTCCAATGTTACCAAGCATGACGTTCAAGCCAATTCCTGAAGCGCGTGCTGTGTCGCTCACCAAGTTGGCTGATACTTGAGCATTAGATAGAGCGCCGTTGGCAAAGGTGCCTGCGCAGATGAGGAACGTGCCAGCGTAGCGGACATAAGCTGAAGTGAATTAGTAAGGGGTCCCAAGATGTAGTGAGCTTTGAACTTACGGTTCGTGGTGCTGAGAAACATAATGTACCCAGCGATGACTGGAAGCTGTGACAAGTTGATAAAGATGTTTCGCTTATCAATGCGAGTCGAGATGAAGCTGATGGTGACGGTGCAGAAGGTACCAACGATATAAGGAGGGACGGTACGCAATTGCTGTTGAACGACTGAATGGTTGGGGTAGATAGTCCTCACAATCGTAGGTGCGAAGAAAGCAAGGCCTTGTACGGTGATGTTGGTGAACAGGAAGATGGTGGACGTTCCGATGGTAACAGGTGAGCTGATACCTCGACGTGCCAGTTTCCAGGAGAACTTCTCAAGGACTTCGGTGGCACCAACACGCTCAGACTTGATGCGTGCAATCGCCAAGTCCTTCTCTTCTTCCGACAGCCATCTCGCAGTGCTAGGTCGGTCCGTCATAGTAAAGAACGCAATGAGCGCCAACCCAATAGTACAGATACCCTCAATAGCAAAGATCATTCGCCATCTCGTCAAGGAGCCAAAGTGATCTAGCTTCAGAATACCAGAAGCCAAAAGACCACCGAAAGCGCCGCCAAAGGAACCCATAGCAACATAAATAGCCAGACGGAAGGCGAGTTCGCTACGTCTGTACCAGCGGCTGAGGTAGTATGCGATACCGGGCAACATGCCTGCTTCAAAGATGCCGAGGATGAAGCGCACGGCACAAGCTTGGCCCATTGTGTGGACGAAAGCGGTTCCGAGGGAGGCAACGCCGAATGCTACAGAGGTAGCGGGGATGAACCAGCCGGGACCGATCCATTTGCAGACCATGTTGAGGGGGAGTTCGAAGGCGATGTAAGACTATCGGGAGAGATTAATGTTAGGATGTTCATTCAGCAGATAAGGGGTAGTACTTACGACGTAGAAGACGGTAAGCAAAATGTTGTAGTCATAGCCAGCAAGACCAAGATCTTCCTCGAGACCAGCCAATCGAGCATTGCCAATATTGGCACGATCAACGAAGCACATCAGGTAGAGGATAGTGACTGATGGCAGGATATACCAGTCTAGCTTACGACGAAGCTTCTTCTCAGCCTCTGCGTCGAAAGTTGCAATGGGGTTGCCATGCCTAACAACGTCAACATAGCTCGAAACAAAGGGACAGTCAACTTACTCGTCAGTGGCAAGATGCCCCCTCGCAGCAGCATCATGAGCATCAGCATGCTCAAACTCTTTGCTCCAAGGCTCCTTTCCAATGCCCCTCTCCGCGTCAGAATCTCTTGCAGTCATGATGATGTACAGATTCACAAATGTCCTCAAGATGACTGTGACAAAAAGAACAGCTGTCGATCAGGGAGAAGAGAGCCGTTTAATACTGGCCATGGTAAGCGCGATGTCCCAACCCTGAGCGCGCCGAGCATGCCAAGAGTGAGGGGGAGTCGATAGTGCATCGGATGACGGATCGAACAGTGTCGGATACCGGGTCGAGCTATGAATATGGACGGAAAGAGTAATCAGTGACAATCTAAGGAGTGCATTGGCCAGTAGGAATGATTCTATTTAGCAGGGTGGTAAAAGATAAGCTTAATGA